>JAQFJA010000003.1:7241692-7259729 GCA_029874485.1 Naso brachycentron
AGCCACAACACACCCTCCCCTCCTAGTGTAGCATCACTATGACTCTGCTTCTCTCCAGCTGATAAACCATAGGTATTCATTATAGCACAGGATTCCCCACGGTACGCTGTGCCATTGGTATGAAATGGTACACACTTCCTGTCTCCTAAGTGGGCGGAGCCACGTCTCCCACAGAGATAGTTAAGGAATCACCATCCCTCCACCTCATCTGGCAGTGTTATTATTATTTGTTTGATGTAAATTTTAAATTTTAATTCATAGTTTCACCTAAAAGGCCATTTAAAGGTCCCTGTATATCCGCTGCGATGCAAGGCAAGTAGCACCAGTTCCCAGATCTTGCTAGAGTGTGTTGCTGAGACAGAGATGGATTGCAAACAAAGTTAATTTTCTCCTGATTTGTGTTTCTGAAAAATGCAGAGACGTGTCTTGTGAAAAACAGGTCCAGTATGAATCTTTGTGAAGATGGGGTGAAAGAATTGGTCATAATCTGTGATCACGTTCATTTCTTCCATAAGATTGAATTGACTCAAGACTGCTTCCTGTCTCCTAAAGGAATAAGGGCTGTGGTGAAACGCATGTGACACTGATGCAGGAAATGAACGTTCAGTGGGAGGTCTCGCTTCCTAAACCACACCTTCCTCTGTAAGACACATCACAACATATATCACATGAAAAAGTATATAATTTGTAATTTCTTGGTTAGTGAAAATAATAAGTATCTGATGAACTTGCAGCCCTATTAGCAGGATGATATCATTTTTTACTGCCCTCCAAAAGCGTGGCGAGGCTGAAGGACAGTCCGTGGTTAAGATTAGAATAACTACCAGGCTAATGTTGGGGAACACTATTGTCATGGTTACCATACATAAAGCATTGTTGAGTATTAGAAGAAAACAGGAAGCATACAGAAATCTACCATGTCAACAGCAGATGTTTTGTGGCTCCATAAGGACAAAGGATGGCTAGAGGTCTTTGTTATTTGAACGTACCCATTCTGTCCCTATTGTGCAATTGCTTAAACAAATGGCACTGTCATGTTTTTGGAAAGACAGCTACAGAAATACATAAGTAAAAAAGGCTATAGGGCAGTGTTTATTCCTCTGATGTAAAATGAATTCTGTTATAATGTGTAATAAATATAAAGTGCAACTCGCTTTCATCCAAGTTTTATTGAATTGCTTTAAACCTAATCTGCTTTGCCATCAAGAAAATTAAAAAACTGATATCATACTGCACTGTAGAGCTTTGCATTGCCCCAAGCCTTTGTTACTCCACACACACACACACACACGCACATTTGTATTACTATACTTGTGAGGACACTCATTGACAAAATGCATTTTCTAGCCCATTACCCTAACCCTAACCATCAAAATTAAATGCCTAACCCCAAATCTTTACCCTAAACTCAACCTAAACTAAACCTAAACCTAAACCTAAACCCTAAAACCAAGTCTTAACCCTCAAAAAGCCTGGCAACATAGTGAGGATTGGTCAAAATGTCGTCACCTCCCAAAAATGACCTCACTTCTTGGTTAAAAACTCATGCTGGTCCTCACTGAGGTGCAAGTACAAGAACACACACACACACACACACAGAGCGGCAACTCTCCAATGTCATTAAAGCACTTCCTGTTTGAGCTAATGCCATCTGGCTGTATTTCTACGTTAGATCACAATTAGTTACTGTAACCACAACAGCTCCTCTTCCTGGAGTCAGCACGAATGTATTACAGTGTATTATCAACACCCTATTGACATTATAATATAAGAAATTGTATTATTATGTGTTGCAGTACAATAATAAAAAGTGGTACTACATGTGATCTAGCTGCCCCCTCCATAGGTTGGTAAAGATGTAAAGGGGCCCCCAAGCAGTGCCCCACTGAGGCCCCACAAGAGATGAAGGTCAGTCCTGCTTATACTCACCACAATGGGCAGATTGGACAGGCTTTTCACACATTGTAGTGGGCATCAATATTGCAGCAGGAGCAGCAATGTGTCAAACCCTTGCCTTAGCCCCAGGTGGGTTCTTGTGCTCTGCAGGATGTCCCGCGCCAACAGACAGTTTAAGGCTGCCGTCAGGCTCCATATGTCATTCCGATGCTTCTCCTGGCCGAGGATTTAGGGAGCAGATGCTGGTGTTTGCTTTTAGCACTTCAAGGTTCTTTGGATCCCTCAAAAGTGAAAAACTAGAAGCTCAAACTGTTGACCTGTGTTGGTCCCTGGGTATGCATTTAAAAGCTCCTCCTGCCTACACTGTGTAACCCTGTGACAGGCCTGCTCTGTGGTATTTTTGGCCAGAGGCCTTGACAGGGAAGGGCTTGATCTCCCGTGACATTGGAGCTTTCATTCTGGCTGAGGCACTGTGCTGTTCACCTGACTTCTTCACATAGAAGGGAGCAATCCCAACTTTTCCATTATTAACTTTACAAAGACACAAGACACATTCACGGCTTGTCATCTGACTTTTCTGTCCTTCACGCTTCAAGATCAGCAATGATGAACTTCCTGCATGAACTTGAAGATTTTCTAAACTGCATAAATCAAAATTCTATTTGACGACATAAGGAAATATATAAGAAAGCATGACTCTGAATGTGGTTTCTACATTTTATGTTCCCAACATTAAAAACACTCACTGCCTGTGACAAAAGACAAGTGTTTATAATAAAAATTAAAAATCTTTCATTAGGCGAGGTGGTTAAAATATTCTGGCCTTTGTGAAAATTTCCCATGTTAATGCTCTTAATGATCTCCTTTTATCTGTAGTTAATTGCTTTGCACATTTTCAACCCGTTCAGTTTCTAAATGTCTCTCTCCGAAGACGGCCTGCTGATAGTGAGATCCAAGCAGCATTTTCTTCTCTCCTGTCACATGAAAGACTTGTGATCATTTTGCAAAGTTAATGTCGCATTTTCACCTACACCATGGTGACTTTTAAACGTGTGGTGGTGCAGATGCCGCTGCTTATTTTCCCAAAGCGAATGTTGCAGGCACGTAGGTTCAAAGACTTCGAAGGAGAAGCAACTGAGAGAGATTAGCTCATGGAAGAAAAGGGGGGGGGATCAAAATAGAGGCCATAGGATGAAGGAAACAGTTCACCCTGTGACAAAAAATGATGCAAATAAGAAAAGGTGATTCAAACAAAAGCAACAACAGACTAGCCGCCCATGATTATCATGAGATTATTAAAATGCCAAATGATAATAATAAAAAAGTTTTGGTGTTATCCAGAGATTCAAACCCAATTGAAGCTAAAAACAAACAAACACATGCTTGGCAATCACTTGAAAATTCATCCACAACCATTTCTTTTCTTTTGCAGCATCAAACGATCTCTTTAAACTTTACAGTTAGGTCCTCTGGTCTTCAATAAGCTTCCCTCTTTTTAACATTTGCGCGATCAATTCAATACTGATTTTTCTAAAAACAAAGCAAACAAACAAACAAACAAACAAAAAAGAGCGTGGAAAAATCTCAACCCCTCCCTCCTCCCAAACCATTCTTAATCTCCCACATGCCACATCCTCCAGTGCCATGATAGAATTAGACTGTAAGTGCAAAGTAAACAATGATCAGACTTAATAGCTCATACAGCACTCTTTAATTCAAACAATAAAGAGAACAATGGATCCAAGTCCATACAAATGAATATTTCAGTCTCAGAGATATTTTAAGTTGAAAAACAATATCACTTTGATTCAACTTCAAACACAGCTGAACAATTTTAGTTAACTGCAGCAGCTTTACAATGAAGCCATTTAATGAAGAAGTATAATAAAAATATAAAAACCCTAATGGCTACTGATGGTGCAATAAAAGACTGAAATCAATAAAGGGACACTTCTTGGAGGGAATCCAATACTCAGCCACCTCGCTTGGCACAAGTCGCCCTGACGCAAAACATTATGGGCAGACAGCAGTCTGAAGAGAAAGCTAAGGTCATGTCCTATAAACAGCATATTGGCTTGGTGAGCTGAACAGTTAAACTCGCCGCCTCGGACAGATAACAACTGCAACTGGATGTAATTAATACACAAGGGTTTATAATTGTTATACAAAGGCTCACATTTGTTTAAGCTGCTCCTAACCTTTTAATTCCTACACTTAAACCTATTTAAACACACACACACACAATCACACATGTGCTCACTTCAGTGGAGAGGAAAGGATAGAACTTCAAAAAGATTTATCACTTGGCATGAATTGTAAGTCTCGTATCTGGTCTGCAGGGAGCTGTATGACATGCAGCGTGACAACTATTAGCATTTAAGGTGGCAAACACATGGATCACCACTGTTGAACACCGTGGAAAAGGATAAGCTCCCTGCATGTTAATGAAGGCACATTGGAGGATAAATAATTGAAGAAAGCATTACATAATGAATGAATTTTGTTCAAATGAGCATTGTTGGTTGGCGAGGGGTTAAAGGAGGATAAGACACAGGATGGCCCCGTGAGGATTGAGGCCCCACGGGAGAGATATGGCCAAGTGTGCCCTGGGCTTTGTATCGCAGGCAGGAGATCAGAGGAGCAAGTCTCTCACATGAAGAAGAGACTAGAGGGGACAAGAGGAAAAGGAGAACAAAAGTGTGGAGGGGAAGGAAAGAAAGAAACAATGCCATGACTCAGACGTGTTTGGCTGGGACCTTTGTGCCCAGTGGCTGGTTAGTTTTTTTCACCCGACTTTCTCACCTTGATTAAAACTTCAGGAAATTAGCAGGAGACGTGTGCAGGGCCTTGGGGTAAAAGAGCCCCTCATTGAGCAGATAGTGTGCCTGAAATTTGAACTATGGCTATAAAAAATGCTTCTGGCAAAAAAAATGCTAAAAAATGGATATTAAAAGCTTTTTCCACAGCAACCACATTATCAATCTTTTGTATTTTTAAGAGATGGAAAATGACTGAAGTAGAGTTTTGATGTTCTTGCCCTTTGTATGGCTACTTCCCTTTTATCTACTTTTTTATTTTTTCCTCTCTGCATTACATTGTGCTTTTGATTGCACTGCATTTATTGTCTCTGCATCAGCAAGCTTATAAAATATAACAATAGAGTAAACTATCTAACAGTATACAACATAGTTAAAGTTATCACACTTAAACAAGCTAAAACATTAATAGATTTTATAGAAATTACTGCATTATTAAAAGTAAACAAATAGTATGTCTGATAATGAGTTCAGTCATATTTACTGAAATGTGTGTACTCTTACATACAAAATATAATTTTAGACACTGAACTTTAACTGAGTACATTTTCAATTCGACTTTTAATGAGTGCAGCAGTGTGTAAACACAACGTTGACATTTTACAGCCCAAAAAAGTTGCTGTGGCTGACATGTTACCAAACAGCTGCTTGTCTACAAATCCAGCAAACACAGAGCAACACTGGCATTCATTTGGAGTTGTGCACTTGTCAATCTGACAAGCGTAAGTCAAATATTCTCTGTCCTTATAGCTCTTATAGCTTCTTATAGCTCTGTTTGGTTCTTCTGAAGCTTAAGATCTGGTTCTTTGACTGCAAAATGCTTCATTATGTTCACCAGCTAGCAACTCACTGTTTTTGTCTTCTTCTTTTTTGTTTCAGTTGTTTGTGCTAATCAGGTAGCATGCAGTGATTCTGCCGAGCTTATTACAGCTTTTATGCTGAAAACTGTTGCTTTTGTTGCCAGAAAAAAACATAAACAATGAGCTGAAAGATGCTAAAAGGCTGAAGAATGCTGAAGAATGCTGAAGATCAAAGGTATTATGACAGGAAGATGAATGTAATTATTTGTGGGATTGTGAGCACAGTGTGACCTCTCACAGCAGCCATTAAATCCATCGTCGAATTAATAACATTTTCCAGTGCAGTGCAGTGAAAAATTAGAATATTTCTTCCATCTTCAGTTAGTTTTTCACATAGACCTTGATTTAAAAAAAAAAAAAAATCAAAAAAATCAGCTTTTACAGTGAAGGTGAGTCCCTGAGAAACCGGACAGTGTGCTTGAAATTTTAATCATGTGTATGAATAACACTCCTGGTATAATCAGAGCAGGAAATATGTTATGAAAAGGTTATTCTACAGCAACCATAGCATATTTCTCCACCTGTGTAGATTTCGAGGAAACCACCTTACACAGTAATTCATATATAATTTGATTCCCATGCACAAAAGATGCACCTGTAAGATAACATCCTGCGCTGACTGACAATGTATTTCAGAACGATGCAGATGGTGGACAGGTTGGTATTATAAATGGAACAATTCTCCGTCACTGACAAGCTTTGTTGATGTGTGCTTTTCAAAAAGCTCACAGGAGGAATACAAAACATGACGGACATGAGGCACAAAACGCAGAGATGTACGCTGAGAATAATGTTCACTGCACAACACAAGAAAAAGTGCAAATCAGGCCATGATGCTTGTCAAAGAAGCTTATTGATGACGGCAGTTTGTCAGCTTGTTTGCTTGTTTTTTCCGATCGTGTTTCTTTCATGTGTTTGGTACTTAAAAAACAAGCTGTCCCTACAGATTCTACAGTGTTATTTCCAACATTTGAATATTGCATTAACTTATTTTTTTTCTTTTTCAGAGGGCTGCTGCTTTACTTAATAGACTCCGATATGTTTTATGTCTTTTTTAGTGTGCAGTTTCTTGCTGATGCTGCAGCTCTCACGAAGGGCCTTCCAAAGAGGAGAAATAAATGACTAGTTTATGTTTCCACTGTTATCCAAGAATCTCCCATAGGCTATGGTCAATGTTACACTTTAAAACGGGTTGATATTTTGTATTCTGTTACAGAAATCTCTTATTCTTCCTTTGAGGGATGTCTCTGCAGCCTCTTGCTTCTTTGTTTTCGGCCAGTGGCTTTACAAAAAGATAGGAAACTCAAACTGGAGAACACTGTACAGCTTTTAATTACCAGGTCAAACATCTTGTCTTAATGCAATCAAATGGATAATGGAACCACTGACAGCCAGTATTAATAGTGGTAGTCTTTTTAGAGCTTCGCAGCATTTGCTTTTTGCTTTTTGCAGTCAGAACGGGGTATTTAGAGTACATGCTCATGGTTAAATAATAAAAAATAACTATTCAAATAGAACCTTTCATGCAACAAAAGCAGCTCAAAGTGCTGAAGATCACATAAGAGAACAAAGCATGCAAATAATAAGAGCAATAATAATGAAAAAGAATAAGAGAAATAAGAAAATCTTCAAATCTCTAATATGCTAAAAGCAGCTTAAAATTAGACAGTCCACCAGAGAATAAATGCAACACCATTTAAATGCCTGGGTAAAAAAATAGGTTTTAAACTTCCATTTGAAAATATTTCGTTAGCTGGCCTCCCTCATATCTATCAGTCCTGTGTTCCATAGTTTAGGGGCATAATTGACAAAGCCGGCTGTTACTGAGAACCTCCAATAAACCAGCAGCAAATGATCACAGTGTTATTGAGGGCAAGTAGCTAACAAGAGAGATGGCGGTATACATTTTGTTCCGAACCCATTAAACTGTAAGGTTTTGTATATTAGGAGGAGGACCTAAAAATCAAATCTAAATGTCACAGGACGCCTGTGTAGAGCAGCTAAAACTGGACTACTGTGCTCTCTCCTCTTGGTTTTGATTAATAGTCAAACTGCAGAGTCTGGACTGTGCTGAAGTCTCTCAGAGGCTTTTTTGGGAGGCCAGTAAAAAGTGCATTACTCTGGTATAGCCAGCTATGAATGGTTGAGCATTCACTGTTTCTTAGGTGGAAAAAATTATGTTTTATTGCCTTTTTTGCATAAACTGAATCTTAGATCTACATAAAAGATAACATCAAAACTTGTGACCCCAGATATGACTTGTTTTGAGGCCGACTATGGTTAGGAAGCGTTTTTTTTGTTTTTGTGACTTAAGAGGTTCAAAGATGTATTGATTCTTACAGGACAAGCAGTTTTTCTCTCTGCTTTTAAATTATTGCTCTACTTTGACTTTTCCTAACGAGCAAACCAGACTTCTAAAATGTTAACTGCTGCAGAACTGAAGAGGTTTGAGAACCAATCCAGAATTTCAAGAGAATCATACTGATGCAAATGTAAGTGGTGGTTTCTACAGAAAGCTGAAATTACAGAAGCCAGGTCACACCGATCCAATGACCTGAAAAGGAATGTCAGAGTTCTGCTCCAAAAGCGCCCTGTGTAATGAACTATAATTACTTTTCATCCACTTTCCTTCCCTCACATCAGGTGTGGCTTACAGTTTCTTTCATTAAACCCTCACACTTTCATTCAACATGCCATTTGTAATTTACTTTGACCCCTGCTCTGTGGAATAACCTTCGGTTTCATACCTGCAAACCATTAATCCTTTAATTTCGGGATGCCAAATGCACTGTGTGTGGCTACAGACAAAGCCAAGAAAAGTCAAGAGAGTGGAGGTGAAATTAATATGGCAAGATTAATTGTATTTAGGCCTTGAAAATACAATTTTATGTTTTACTGGAGTGAGAGGGTGCATACCGCCTTTGTGAGCATTTCTTTTAAACGCACAAAAATTTTCTATTATCCTTTCTTAACAAAGTGGCTAAAGCCTCCTGTTAACATTTAAAAAAATGACTTCTAGCAGCAACAGTGACTTTGATATATTCTTAAAAAAACAAACAAAAAAACAAAAACAAAAAAACACTTGGGCAACACTAGCTTTGGTGTTCTATTAAAGAGTTTGATATGTTCTTCATGCATCCGTACTGGAACTGTCATAATCATCATGTGTCTTAAATGATAAAAACTATTACCTGTTTTACAATAGTATTAACCTGTGGTGTATCATTAGAATTTCGCCCAATCATTATCAGATGAGTAGATCAAGTCAGAGCAGCATACTTCTAAATGATTTTATCATGTGCAAAAAATTTTAAAAAGTCCAATTTGGAAATTGTCTGTTATCTTAAACAAACAGTATTTTGGGAAACATAATTATCTCATTTTTGTGCTAATGCCAAGCATTAAATGGGAAGATACATACTCCCATAGTCTATAAATAGAGGCAGCAGACAGTTAGCTTAAAGATGAGCAAGAGGTGCAGAAAAAAAGGAAAACAGCAAGCAGCTAGCTTACACAAATAAAAAAAAAATATGGGAAATTACTGGTTTGGAGAGTTTCTGAGTCTTGTCTCCTTGTGATTTATACAAAAGAATATAACATTTCCAAATTTAGAGGTGCCTGTCGGTGTATTTTTGAACTTTTGACAGGCTAGCTGCTAGCTGCTTTCCCGGGCCACTCATTGTTCCAACGGCTCACTGTTCTGTGTGTGAGATGCACCAACGGGCCGGCTGAACAGTGGTGTGGCACCTAGTTTAGAGGTAAGGCATGAATTGAGGTTGGGCCAATGTTAGGATTAGGCATAAAATGGTTAAGGATAGGGTTAGGGTTAGTCTGTACAAATAAATGAAAGCCACGAAGCCATTCAAGCAGCCTAAACGAGCAGCCATCTCTCTCGGTTCATGTTCATCTTGAAAGGAATGGAGGAGGCAGTGAGCAGTTGGATGTCTGTAATATTGGTGCATCTCACAACATGTAGGCAGAACAGTGAGCCGTTGGAAAAGCAGTGCGGCACCCTGCTCTCCATGCTACCTGTTTTTAAACTAAGCTACGCTATGCTAAACTAACCTGCTAATTCTAGCCTCATATTTTGTATAGGCTACAGACTTGTGAGTGTTGTCAGGTCTCTCATTTAACTCTTGGCCAAAATTCAGATAGGCTAAACATTTATCAAGTTTTATCAAAATGGCACTCAAGTATCAACTTCTTTTTTCTGTACTATCCAAGTTAAATGGCAGAAAAAATGGCACATAACAACTTCACATGGATTCCAAAGGCTGAAGAAACCCTGGAGTGTTGATCCTCAGGGACTGTGCAGAATCAGGCTGGCTTGCCTGCACAGAGCTCTGCGGGGAAATCAAATGATATTGTTCTGCACATCTCCTGTGCTTCATTGGGAGCCTTGTGAAACGATTGTCTGCATTTCTTTAGCAGTGCCCAGCCCATTCTGTGGCACATTGACTGTTTCCTGCAACAGTGTGTAGAATATAATAACAAGGGATGTGATTGGCAATCTGATTCTCAGCCTGAGCGATTAGCTGTGTGCAGCCACAGACTGCATAAATATGCAAAGCCTCAAAAAATTGAGAATCAATAGAACAAATATGTAACTGTTCCTCTATCTAAATGTTATTTGCAGTGTGTCAACTCCCTCAAACATCACAAAAAGGCTGGATGTCATTTGATTCCCACTGATTCTTTGATAAGATTTCAATTCTAAATCACGCTCCCTCTCTTTTGAAAAACATTGCCGCACAGCCGGGATGCTAAGGAGTTATTGATGGTAAAATAATTCAGAAACAGATGATTTAGCCAGCTTTCATTATGGGGGAATGATGTACAATGCTAAGTCTCTCTGGCTCAAGGTTATAAACAAGTGAAAACTTTTACTTGAATAAATTACTGATCAGTAGAAAAAGAAAAAGATAAAATTAGTGATATTTTGTTTGCATGTCTTGTAAGAAAAACATGTTTGTTAAAAGGCTCAGACATGTAAATTATTCACCTAACCAGCTTTTTACAACAAAACTGAGTAAAAGGAGAATAACATGAGCTAAATCTTAGTGAGTTATTATAGAAGGGTTAATGTGATTTATTAGAGAGAGACAAAATCATCTGCGATCCCTCACTTGCATATTACAAAACAGCAAAAGCAGCTCAGAGAGAAATTAATGCATGGCTTATCTGACAAATGAGAAATGGAGGTGCGAATGCAGCTGCAGTCTTGACAGCAGCCCAAGAAATCCAAACAGATTACACCTGTCTTGGACCAGTGCACTGTCTTCAAAATACAAATCAGATATGCTTGTCGGATATGAGCCAGCGAGGCCTCTGAGATCATCCAGCAGCACAGGCCACAGTGAAAAGCAACGAGAGCCGCGTGTGTTGTTCTGTCTGTCAGACACAGCTAAGCAGTCGTTCTGTAAACAGACAAATTAAACATTCCGTAGGCAAATTCTAACACTTGTTAGAAACAACTGTTAAGAAATACACTGTATGTACTGTGTGTGGTCTTGTGTAAGCACAAATCCCCAGTTTTCATTGCTCCCTAGGGACTTTTAGTGTTCTTTCTGTGGGAATTCCAGCTCAATACCAGCGTGAATATCCAAATTGCTTCACGTACGGCAGATCATCTGTGTTTACCGACAGTGCCTGTGGTGTCTTTATTGATGGCACTTACCTCAGCCTCGGGCTGGATGCATTCATAGGAGACAGCTCGTCAAGATAAGTGACAAGCGGTGGGACCTTGACCAACTGAGTGGGAGGAAATAAGACGACGCCTCAAGGTGAAAAGATGCATACTGTAGCTTCATGCTACAAAAACAGTGACAAGATTTTTGCAGCTGCTGTGACTGCATGTTTTGTGTTTCGTCTGGAAAGCAGACACAAAAGATTTGTGACATTACAAAATTTGTGAGTATTTCTCTTCATTTGTTTTGAATCTCCTGCAAGTGTCCTTGTGAGACAATAAAACAGTTATCAACATGGAACAGTTTACTCATTAGTGTTCAGTTATGGCATTTTTGGCCGATTGGCAGAGGGACCTTGGTGCAGGCAGCCACCGGAGGAGCAGCCGCCTCTGTTTATTAACGATGAACTCACAGTGATGCTATGCGGCTGGAAATCCCATTAAGTCATGAAGATATGGCATTTATTGAGAGGACCAGTGGGTAAAGGAACAAATAAGCTAGAGGGGTAGGTAGAGGCTCTGCTGCCTGTACTTTTTATGTGTTAGTTAATGAGCATGTGGCTCAGGGTGGTCAAAAGGGGACCAAGGTGTGAGTCACTTCACGCTGCGATATCCAGCAGATGCCTCAGCAATGACAGCTGGCGAGGCAAATGGTCCAGAGTGCAAACACTAAAGGTAATTATGGAGTAATTATCCAGCATTGCTGCCATATGGAAACCAACTGAGTGCCATACATCTTATTTTCATCCTGAGATGGATCAGTTATTTATATATCAGGGGGCGTCTCCTTCACAGGCGATTTAATGTAGTTGTGAACTTGAAAAAATGTTATGCTCTCTGTGACTCCTTTCGCAAAAAACCCCAAGGAAACAACCACAAAAGTTGAATTTTAAGTGTTCGTAGCAATCATAGCCTGTCCCTGTGCTCCGTGTCTAGATAGATGAGTCAGTTATGCAAAATAGAAACTCCCAGATGGACAAATAATTCATGTGAGCCTCAAGTTTTGTCGCAGTAGGAGCACGCAGGATGTTCCATCAAGCCTGACAGCAGGTTTGTAGCTTCATCAACATGACATGTAGGCACACTGCAGATACTTAAACCAACAGAAAACACCTTCTGTCTCATTTCTAATTATTGTTGACGTCACTGCCACCATTTGCAGACCACATGGAAAATACCACAATTCAATTAATATGTTATTTTTATTTTAAAATGTTTATCTGCATTCTCAGTGACCTCTTCCAATCTCCTCCAGGCTCTTGTCTCATGTTTACCAATGAGTTTTCTCACATCAAAAGTGGACATAATGAACACACCACATCGGTAGAGTGATTCATTTTTCACACTTCTAGCAACAAAACCTCCTGTGAGAACAGCTGTAGATATAACCCCTATCATTGATCTTGCAAGGCGTAGCCGGAGCTCCCGGCTTGCTGAGTTTTTGATGTTTCTGCCGTCTCTTCCACGCTGCTGAAGTGCCTCACCCCCTGCCTGCGGGGCTGAGGAATCACCTGCTCCACTGAAACTAACACATGATCGCTTATCTACACTTGTCATGCTCGACCCGATACCTTTGCAGCTATTTGTTTTTAGATCGACTTGGATATTAGCTTCTTTTAAGGCACTTTTCACGCTTGCAACACACTTGAGTAGGCGCATTACTCATTTGGAGTATGATTTTCCACATGCACTATGCACACTCACATCTAATGTAACATTGCTTGAGGCTTGAATTCAAGTGTTTAGATGCTTGTCCTGCTGGGTGAATACAGAAAACATGAGATAGAAGCAATGTTGTTTTCTCAGGAAAAGCAGGTCTAACTTTTTAAAAAGTTGATGATCATTCCTTTGATTTGAGGTTATAAAAGTTCAGAAGCTCTGACTCAGTTACTGCAGAGTATCTGGAAATGCTGGGGAGTTGCAGGCTCATCATAACCTACAAATACATAACTTATTCAGGTTTGGGAATGTGTGGGGGAGTTGATCTCATGGCATTTAGAAATCCAAATTATTTGTTGAAAATGTGGGACAAGACTAGTCTGGGTTGAGACCAGAGGCTGCCCACTCCACTAAGTGGACTAGATTCTCTTGGTCTGGCATTGCCTTCACTTTGAAAGATTCTGAGAAGGAGGGGATTAGATTTTCCCCAACCCTTCCTCATTGGTTGTTGCCTTTTAAATTTTATTCTGCAAGAACGGTCATTATGTTGTCAGTGGGCTTTTCACCTACAGTGGAGTGAGTGTGTAAAGAAATCTGGCTAAGCGAGACAACGAAATCTAAAAATGTTTCCACAAGCTGTTAAATAATCACGTAGATGCTGTTATATTGTGTTGTGTGACCCACTATGCATAGAGGAAAGGGACAAATAAATGTTTTTTGCTTGAAGTCACATCACATTATCACTGTGAGTAGACACAGAACAGCGGTACCTACAGCAGTAATTTCTCTTTCTCACTGCCCAAGACAAACACTGTGTCACAACAGCGGAGCCGCATGAAGCTTTGGCACAAACAGACGGGTAGCGGCTTCTTTTCCATATAGCCTGTAGGCTAAAGTCTCCATCTTATAGAACTCATATCAAAGACTACTGATTACTGGTCCTGTCCTGTAATGTGGCTTTGTTGGTTGAAATGTCAGATATTTCTGGACAGACAGCTTAGTTCCACCTCCCCACCCCCGGTGCCCATTGGATAATCGCCTTTTCAACTGGTGAAATCACAGTTTCAAAGCTCATTGTCAGACCAAGAGAATCAAGTCTACTCACTGAAGTGGGCAGAGTCTCTGGTCAAGGCTCAGCCTATAGGTAAAGAGACATTTTGTCTACTCTTCAGTAAAAGTTTGCCAGGAGACGTTTTTCCTCTTGACATACATACATTTTGTTTTATTCAGTGTTGGTCACACGGAGTTGTCAGTTATAGCAGGAAGAGAGGGTTTGTTTCTGCTATCCAAGAATAGGTCTCTATTCATTATTCAAAAGTGTACGTCAGACATGCACGGATCAAACAGTACCCCTGAAAACGACTGAACGCGACCAACCAAGATCTAAATTTTTTACCCCTCCGGCAAGCATAAATAAACAGCCAACATTCATTATTTAATCTTCATGAAAGCACAGACCTTGCAGTTGCTTATTTTAGAGAGGTGTCTTCAACACATTTGTATTAAAAAAAAATGCTTATTTGTTCTGCAGGAAAAGTCTGCAAAATCAGTTATTTTCGTTGACAAAGGAAGCACATTAGTTCAACAATTGACTTTGGGCTGATCCAAAGGAAAAATACTCAGAATGACAAATAATTACACCAACTATTCATGACTGTATTTTCCTGCAAAGCTTTGATATATTCTACTGAGCATTAGACTCATGAAAAAAGAGCACGCTGTGTTCCTTTCTTTGTTTGCATTCATCACGAGTATGCTGGAAGAAACTAGATTATTAACCGTTAATAAAGGATGGAGCCGAAAAAACGTGTATGCAACGTGTTCACCGAGGGAGCCTTGGGAGGCCCCTATCTGATTGGTGTGAAAGAAGGGGGACAAGCAGAGCAGCAGTGTGAGTGCAGATAACTGGAGATACTGCAGGGTTATTGATGTGCTGCAATAAAGCAGCAGGAGGCCTGTTAGTACAAGCTTAAGAGCTTGTCGCCATGTCCTTAAGACTATCAATCATAACTACATTTATAGCCAATTAACACTGGCTCATTGCATCATCAATACTGTCGCAGTTTTTTTCCAAAGTGCCTATTTCTGCAAAAAAAGACACCCATAACGACTTTCATTTAAACTAAAAATGTGTAGATGAATAGAACGCTGTGACATGGTTGATGTGGCCCTTCAGTGCTGCCACAGTCTGCTCCCTGGGAGAGGGGTGTCAGTTCATATGGGAAAATGGCAGTGAGGCCCTTGATCTTAAATTGTTAATAATTAAATAACTAGTTCTCATGCTGCTCACCTTTGCAGTAAAAAAAAAGGAGTGAAATCACTCAAAATGTTTAATGGCTGTCAGCAGCATGTGAGACAAAATATAAGCTTAACCTTTGATTTATAGAGTAACTCTTTACAGTACAGGCATATGAATAAACTCTTACGTGATGCTTATTACTGCATCAGCTCATGTTCATAATGTACCATTGTTGGAAAGGGTTACCAGCTGGGGTTGCATGTATTGATCTTGAAATGCTTTGTGCATCAGATTGAGCTCAAAATGCAAATGAAGCTGTAGCAAAAAAAACCCCCCTGACATTAACAAATATCCATAACGCTAGTTTCCTGTCTGAGGAAGAACATTACAGCCTGGATCTTATTAATGTGGTCGTATCAGCATCAACGCTACTTTTTTCAAATGTGTTTGTAAGTCAGCAGTCATTGCATTATTAGATGATAGCTGCAGAAATGAAACTTTTCCACTGAAGTAACAAACCAAATGAAATCTTAAAGGTGTTATAACTAATAGACACTAATATGCACATATCAGGAGTTAAACCTGAGTTACCTGGATGTAAACCAGGAGTCCCAACCTCCAAGGGTGGAAAGTAATGAATTACATTTACTCTTACTCTTACTTGGCCTTTATTGGAGAGTTTTTAAATGCAGTGTTGTACTATTTGTCAAATGTAAATTGTGTTCAGAAGGTGCTAAAACTCTTTCCACCAGCAAAAATACAAACCTCAAACCGCCTGAAACGCCTTCAACGACTGCATGACACTGAGAAGCTCGTGGAAACTGACCCCAGCGAAGGTGAGACACAGACGATGATTGTAGCTCTACGCTGCTGAAACAGCAAAAACTGGATTTTTCAGCTAATATAATGAGTAAAGCAATATATTATTTTGGTAGGGAGTAATAGGTAATGAGTAATCAGTAATATTCTACATTTTTTGAGGAGAGGACTGAACACTGCTTGTAACTGATTAACACCGATTGAAATGTGGATAAAACATTGTGTAGTGTATCTGTTTTAAATTAATGTGGTCAGGAGTTAAATTGTCTGGATGTGAATTAACTAAAAAATGTCTCAGTGAACACAAGAACCAGTCGATCAGTCATTCTCATCTATAGTTCTGAGCACAAAAAGACACACAGGGACAAATCCACTTCTTTCACTGCAGGGTTGATCAGTTTCCTGGATGCAGTCGTTCAAGTAACTTTGTGCTCTTCCTGTGAATGGAGATATAACAAGTGGTTGATTTTTCTGTTGTGTTTTCACTTCACCAGTTGCTGGCAGAATATGTTTGAAATGTATTCTGGAAATGTAGAAACAATTTAGCTACCACTAGAATAATAGACATCAAAATGCTGTTACTCCCTGTTTGGCACTAAGGCTCCGACTTTAAATTTGTTTTTTGTTTCATCCTCAATAAAAATACGTATCTCCTCTTAACTGTGGCTTATATTAAAAAGACACATTGAATCTTACTTGACTCTTCACAACATCACTGACAGCTCTCTATATCTGCCACTAAGTAACTGCTTTCAAGTGGTTTGATGATCATTCTTGTATTCATTGTTTACCTGTATTTCCAACACTTTACAGCACATTACACATTAGTACGTATAGTTCCTAAGGAGTGATTAACAAATTAGAAACGACCTGATGATAAATAAATTGCTCATTAAGTAGCTCCCGCATATCTAAGGCTGTTTATAAGGTGAGTCAGACTGAAAAATAGCCCTATTATATGTACATTACAATACTATAATGCAGTGGCCCCCAAAGTGGGGGTCGCAAGACACAGAGAGGGGGTTGCGCGATGCCTTCCAAAGAACAAATACATTTTAAAAATAATTTAAAATTGCATATTTAACTCATCATTGGAGAAATTCTGGTTATATTCTTTGTTATATTCAGTCATAAATTACTTTAAAATAATGTTATGGCTGTTAAACTGTTGCTCTTTTGTGTTTCCGTAGGCTTTATAGTGTGTGTGCGTGGCCGTGCATAATGTTATGTGCCACCTCCAAGGTCAATGGGAAGTCTCCAGTCTCTGGTGTTGTTATTTTGGGAGTCCTGGGCTAAAAAGTTTTGGAACCACTGCAGTAATGTATGATATTACTAGCAGTTTTAAAATGAAAACAACTAATGATATTTAGTATTAGGTGGCTATTTAAATTTCAATGTTATTAAAAGAGACCATTAATCAAAACAACTTTCTTAGCACTGATCATCACCCATACACCTGCATCTTGCCCAACAGTGACAAAAACACAGCAAGTCATCACTGATGACTGTAAGGAGAGACTCTCAGAAGGTGTGTGGCCTTATTTTAAATTTTACAATTCTTGAATCTCATCCCTTTTTAGAATGGCAGGCTTTTGCCCAGCCTTCGAGTTTAGCAAATTAAATAAAGTTTTAACACTGATGGGAAGAACAAGTTGTACTGTCAGAGATATTTCATCCCTGTTGAGTGGAAATTACTTTTTAGCACTACTAATTTAATTTGCTCGTTATGTTGTGGTGGGAAACCCAACTGCAGCCTTAATTATGCTCAGTGGCACTGTTTTCCCGAACATTGCCACTGAACATAATGCAGTGGCAATGTTCCATTTTTGTTTGGCAAAAGAGTCACAAGAAGGTGGTCACGGTGGGTTATCGGTGTATGAAGCCACCTAATCACTTGAAAAACATCCTGCATTGTGCGTGTATTCCTGCAAACCTGCAATTCCTGTAAATTTTACAATCTGCTTTTAAAGTGCCCGATTTTGTGTCAAAAACCTGGATAGAAAGCTGCCTGATGCATTGTTGAGGTACCTGCTTTTGTTGGTTGAAAAAAGCAGCAAAATGG
>JAQFJA010000003.1:7293601-7311172 GCA_029874485.1 Naso brachycentron
TTTTTTTTTGCTCCCACTAACAACACCTGCAAATCAAGAGCGATTAAATATTGTTGCACTGAAACTTGACTCTTTGTTTAACACTCATCTCTCCGCATAATGACAACTAACACAGAGACA
This sequence comes from Naso brachycentron, assembly GCA_029874485.1. NCBI lineage: Eukaryota > Metazoa > Chordata > Actinopteri > Acanthuriformes > Acanthuridae > Naso > Naso brachycentron. The sequence goes on from JAQFJA010000003.1 coordinate 7,293,722, forward strand.
GAGATAGAAATATTTCATCTACAGTCCTTGTCAAAACATGGTGACACACCCCATGAAAATTCTAATTGGCAGGAATTTCTATTTGGATTTATGTGGCGTGTCGCAGTAAAATTAATCATGCTTTACTCTTGACTATTAAGTAAAACGCGTACGTTCTAAACACAAAGGAAATCAAATCAGCCCCTTCACTCATTGATGCATACCATTCTCATTACGCCACTACCTGCAGCACTTAGGTGGTGGCATAATATCTCCTTTCAGCCTCGCTCTGATGGAACATCGATGCAATAAATTAAAAATACAAAGATTGTTTGTTGATTGTAAAGAAGAAAGTAGGAAAAAGGTGCTTTAAACACTGAGCACATAAGAAGAGGAGGCTACTGATTGAACCAGCAATCGCAATCAACCAAAAGCAAAATCTACAAAGCCAAGTTCTCCTGCTATGACACCAAAATTTGTTTTATTTCTCCTCCCACACCAGTGTTTAGAAAACATCATATTGTGCAATATTTTAGCTAAGAGTCCAAGTTCCAGCAGTGTTGAATTTCTCCCATGATATTCTTCCTGACAAGATGAGAAAACATGTTTCTCAAGCTGCTGCACTTGGTTGTCAAGGGAACATTTCTGAAAAAAATAGAGTGTGCTCTGAGAAAGCACGCTCAAATATTTGCATAAAGGCAAACACCACATTTAAAGGCAAGGAGATCAAACTCAACATTTGATTTTCCAAAACCAAATCGCTTCACTCTGACTCTCATCCAGAGTGGAGCCTCTTTATGAGTCTTCTGATTGTTTTCTGCAGATGCTTTATGTTATAGAGAATGCTGGCTGGTGTTTTTCATCATCTGCTATCCTCTGTGTGATAGCCTGCCTGGATCTGAACAGTGATGAAGCAGTGTCCCTGTCCAGGAGCCAAGGACAGCCCACTGTAGGAGGCAGAGCCTGATGGACGAAGGAGAGAGGGCAGGAGAGGACAGACAAGACTTCTGGATGCACTTCAGATGGTTGAAATCTCATAAATCATTAAATATGGTCTTGTGTTGGTATAACAGTATGATTACATAAATCAGGAGTGAAAACTTTGACAAAAGCTAACTGTAAAAACCCTAAACTTGTGAATAAATCAGCTTCAACTAAAAGAGATAATACCCTAAGAGACAGTGATGTGACTTCCTCTACGCTCATGAATTATAAACACACGGTGAAGATCGACAAAGGGGAAAATGCTGAGAGTGTGTACATGCAGATTATTGGCAGATGAGATGCAGTGTTCAGGCTCAGGTTAGCTGTCTTTTTTAATAGAGAGATTAACAGTCTTGGACACCATTGTATATCACAAAACGCATTTAAATGAAGATATAAATTATAGATTACCAGATGAGAAGTGGGAGGAATAACAGAGAGGAAGACAGAAGTGCTGTTTCACTGTCTCACGCTGATTTTAGGAGGAGTTAAACTAAAAGGATCACACTTCTGTTCCCTTGTGGGACAGAAAAACCATCCACTCATTCACAATTACAATGCAGCCGTTTAGCTGACGCCGTTACCCAGAGTGACTTTGAGCAAATGAGGGAGCAGGTACTGTAGCAGTTTAGTGTTTGCCACAAGGACATGTGGCTGCCAGAGCCGGCGGATCAGACCTGTGACCTTTCATAACACAACGCTTTTTGTAACCACCATTTCTAACAATCTGTTTAATGTGTCACAGGAACATTTCAGCACCAGCAATAAATTGAAGCCTGACATGTTTTTTAAAACGACTGTCATAATAATAATAATACTAAAAAAAGAAATGTGTTGTGAAAGGAACAACAACTTCACAATTTGCAAAGGAGGATATAATTCATCATTCACTTGTCATGGCTCAATTATAGTCGATGAATCCAGAGGAAATAGTCGATAAGAAAGCAGCTTGGTGGAAGGCAAACGACTCTTTCACTTGACTTCATTTTTCACACATGAAGCCTCCGTTTGCCCCCATGATGAAGGCATGATGAAACTCATAAGAGACATTATGGCTGCTGTCAGCTGAACCACAGCTGGTTAATCTGTAACCATAACCATTCATGCCTGCAAAAATTAGCATGATTGATTGCAATTATGTTTAGCTGTCATTGCACAGTTGGATGAAAAGTGCAGCCACACTGCATAGAAAACCAATACTTCTGAGTCTTCAATAACGGCAATTCATGACTTGAGCAGCAAATGGCTTCATACTGTACTAATGAAAGCAGTTTGGTTCCTCCAAGGAAGGATTAGTGCTAATTGGCCCAGCTGGATAAACAGAGCTAGCGGTGTTAGCGTGCTGCACGGCAGAGCAACCACACCAACCTCTGCCTACCTTTATAAATTTTTGCATGAGCATTATCTCTCAGCTCAGGCATTATTACATCTCAGAGGATAAAAATGTTCCCTTGACATTTAGTCCCACCCTGCACATCTCCTGCTCCCTTTTTTTCCCCTCTTCTTATCATGTCACTCTGCCTCCTCATTTCATTTCTTTTACACTTTTCTCATTCCCCACATCTGCACCTCCCCATCTCCCTGTTAACCCCCCATCTCTTTTGGTCTCTGGCCCCATCTCAGGCTCCTGATTCACTGCTCTGTCAGTAGATCAATAGAAAGGCTCTCTGTCAGGAGGAGCCACCAGCGTGCCTGTCCCCCCCTCTCCCACCTCCCCAATGTCTCCTCAGACTGCAGACACACAGCCTGCTGGGAAACCGGCTTTCTACATCCCATACTGGAGAGCATCTCCTCTCCTCTCTGCCCACCCCACCCTTTTCTCCTCTCTGGGTCACTTTTCATCTCTGCACCTCGAACTCAATGGAGAGGAAAAAAAATGCATGGCACCCTAATGGGCTTCTCAAAGACGATGGAAACCAGGGCTTTTTCTGGGAGCCAAAAGAGAAACAGCTCGAGAAAATAGGATATCAGAAGAAGACACGATGTGAAAAGAAGAGAGAGATGTGAAGGGGGAAAAACAGGGTGACACAGTGAAGTTGTGCATTCAGCTGAGCTGCAAAAGGCTGGCTCGTCTTCCCCTTCCCCCCTGCTTTTCTCCACCCCCTAGAAAACTCTCTCTCTCTCTCTCTCTCTCTGTCTCTCTCTCTCTCTCTCTCTCTCTTCCTCTTTTCCCTCTCCCTGGCTCTGCAGCTGTGGTCTGCTGAGCGTCACCTCCACACAGCAAGTGCCTTTACTTGAGCAGAAGAGGGAGAGGGAAGAGGTAGCTGCGAGAGAGAAAGAGAGAAAAAAAATCCAGGAGTGTGTCTGAACACACCAGAAGAGCATCTCTCTGACTTCGCAGAGAGGGCTGAGAAGTGCGCAGAGACAGACGGGCAGAGGCAGGCGGCAGGCGGAGTATCACAGCGCTGGTGGTTTTGGTGCTGGCAGAGCCTGCTGAGTGGAGACAGGGGAATCCACTGGTGCTGCTGATCCTGGTGTCCTTGGCAAAAAGCAGCTCAAGCAGGAGAGAGAAAACAGCGCAGAAGCCAGGATCTCGCCAAGGGGGCAGCATTTTACAGCAACAACGAAGCGCAGAGACAGCTGAAACCTGCACACGCACACACACTTACAAACACAGATGCACACAGCTGAGTGGGGAAGGACATAAGCTGCATATAAAAGATTCAACACAACCCTTCTTTTTTATCTGAAACACAAAACTTAACACAGAGAGCAGATACTAAATGTCACATTTTCGTGTCTGCTGATGGTGGATGATGGAGAGGAAAACTTCTGGGGAGGAATTTCTTCTCTAAGCAGGACTTACTGCAGAGATTTTTCCACTAAGAATAACTTTCTTTTTTTGGGAGAGTTGGAGGTTTAAAGCCTCTTTCTAAGCACAACACAAAATAACCTCTATTCTTAGTTGCAGAAATTGAGAGCAGTCTTTGGGACCACTGAGATGCCTCCTCCTGATTCAGTCTGAGCAGTAAGTGGATTATGACGGCAACATTTTGGGATTTTTCTTTCACTTGAGAAAATAGAAAAGAGAGAAATATATCCATGACTGGTGGATTTACGTCTGTCAGAAAAGCAGAGGATCCCTTGCGTTTTCTCCTCTCTTCTCATGTGGATTACAGATGGGCTTTGTGATCTCCCAGTGCCGTCTCATGGATGATCGCTCGCTGCCAGTCATTAGGATAAAGTACAAAGAGGGACACAAGTGAGTATTCAGCTGGATTTTTATCTCTGAAGGCTTAAGCTTGTATGAGAACAGGGGTGTCGGAAGTGAATCTGAAATGAGAACACATCGTGGCAGCTTTTTTTCCCTTTAACCAACAGAAAATTTAACTTATTGATTTAAGCTCTGTTGTGTTTTATAAACGATTATCAGGCTGTAAAGGGTAGACACACATCCTGAGATTTATTAATTTTACAAACGTGAACCTACATGTTTGAAGACCATTTACCAATGAACGTAATTTACTTAATGAGAGGTACTGTCTAACCAGCAGGTGGCTTGGGCACGACCAGAGATTGATTGAAGTGATCTGTGTGAATCCTATTAATGCATCCTGGAGTCTGGCCAAGGCAGAAGCAATGGAGGGGAACACCGCTGTCTAGCAGCACTATCTGATCTGCCTCCTCACTGGACAAACTGAGCACCCTCTGCACTCCCTCCCCAACATCACTCCTCCCCCTCCTCTGGCCAGGGCAAGGATGGTACCTCCACCTCCCACCAACAAGCCCCACGTGTGCCTTTCCACCATCCTGATCATGAGCAGCATGGCGCTGATTGATGCCTATCTGGTGGAACAGAACCACGGACCACGCAAGATTGGCATCTGCATCATGGTGATGGTGGGAGACATCTGCTTCTTAATTGTCTTGCGTTACGTAGCGGTATGGGTGGGTGCTGAGGTGCGCACAGCTAAGCGAGGCTACGCCATGATCCTCTGGTTCCTTTACATCTTCGTGCTGGAGATCAAAGTCTACTTTGTTTATCAAAACTACAAAGCGGACAGGAAGAGCCTGGATGCTCTTGCAAGAAAAGCACTGACGCTGCTGCTGTCCATTTGTATCCCAGTGCTGTTTGTGGTGCTGGTTGCTATCGACCATATGGAGTACGTCCGAGCCTTCAAGAAACGTGAGGAGATCCGAAATCGCCTCTTCTGGGTTGTGGTGGACTTGCTGGACATTCTGGACATCCAAGCCAACCTGTGGGAGCCCCAAAAGAAGGGGCTTCCTCTGTGGGCGGAGGGCCTAATGTTCTTCTACTGCTACATCCTGCTGCTCGTGCTGCCCTGCGTGTCCTTGAGTGAGATCAGCATGCAAGGCATCAACATTGTGCCCCACAAAATGCTCCTGTACCCCATCCTCAGCCTGGTCACCATCAACATCATCACCCTCTTCATCCGTGGAGGGAACATGATTCTGTACAGGGACGCCAGGGTATCTGGGATCCTGATAGGAAAGAACATCTTGGCCATCATCCTAAAGACCTGCAGCTTTGTGCAGTACAGGAGACAGTTGCAGAACGCCTCGCCTGCGTTTGGGGTGGAATTGCAGAAAAACTCGGTGGCCCACGCTCGCCCTGCGCCCACCCCTCCTCAAGTGGTCATGCAGGATCAGACGCCCCTCCCCGAGGTGACAACATGTGAACACACATGACAGAAGGGTGAGGTGACTCCTGGAAATGTCAGTATGAGTATATATGACGTTCCACAGCTTTTAGGGCATGTGAACATCCATGTGAACACACAGGAGACGGAGATCTCCACTGATGCTTAATGGCACACAGAACACTGCACTGACGCTTAGCGAGGACAGAGCGGCGCTGTATCCAAAGCTGTCATGGTGCAAAGTACAGAATCACTTGTGACTTTGGTGAAGCATTTTCCTCAATGACATCAGTTATAACTGTGTATTTTTTCTAATTGTACAAAAGAAAAAAAGGCTATAATTGCAAGATTAGAGGATATATTTTTGAATTGTGCGTGTTGCATTCTAATTCTAAATTTAAGGGTCTGTGTGCTGTGGTGTGTATTTCTGTTGCTCGAATGTTCTAAGTTTGTCGAGGGCTTTAACATGTGAACGTCAGAGGGAGAAACCAAGAGAATCAAACTCATGAGAATGAAAATAACAGTTAAAGCTTTCTCTTGAAAGAAGTGTGTTTTTATATGTGATTCTTTGATAAAGTATTGTGTACAAGATAAAGGCTTTCCTGCTCTTTCTGTAAAGTTATTGGAACAATTGAATATATTTCATATTATAATTAAAATTCAGCAAGTTTGGCTTAATTAACCTGGGTTACATAAGAAAATAGACAATGATTTTTTTGTTGCTTTGGTTCAATTTTTCAACTAGAGACTACTTAATTGTTAAAGTTGTGAAATGGTGCCTTTGCAACGCCATTCATCTCGGGTGTAATCGTTAGGTTGGAGGCAGAGGAGGGGAGCATTTGAAATGAATTCTCTGTGCAGCTAATAGCAGTTTGATCACAGCAAACGATGACTATGGTGCTGTAGTCACAGGACAGAATACACAGCCAAGGGGCAGCACTGCAGATGGATAAATGATTCCCAAATAACGAAACCTGTTTAATACCCTCCTCAGGCGCCCGGTGACTATCTGTTCTTGTGCGTAGTGGCAGTTCATTGTAAGCACTGTCATTTTGTTCTTCACACAAAAGGACAAAATGGATACTTTGGTCCAGTGATGTGAATCCTAACAACAGCCAAGAAAACATCACAGCTACTAATATGACAAATCTCTCTCTGTCTCAAACAGGCTTTTCTCTCTCCATCACCACCAGTTGAGTCAGAGCTGGACTTTTTTTGTTTTGTTTTCAGTAACAGGGGTTTTAGTATCTTCCTGAGAATAAAATAAAAAACTGAGAATGAATGTCAAAAGCAAAAAGCAGGCAGCTAAGAAATATATTTGTTCTTATTTAGTGGTCTATTGCTAACAGACAAAAATGCAAAGACAACTTGGACAATAAGGTCACATGTTATCATGCAGTGCAAAGGAATCAAGAAATAATGTGGTACAGGTTTCAAGGTAAAAAACAACAACATTTTTACAACACATTCCTTTCCTTGTACTCAGGTTACTTTCCTTTGCATAATCTCTCCCTCACCACTGACTGCTTGCATTATTTAAAGCCGACTGGCTGTCCATGTTAGTTAAAATCCTGACAGTGCAGAAGCTGGTCCAACATTTTCATCTGTGCACTGCACAACTACAACAAGGTGGCAACTCAGGATGGCACAAACCAGGCTATCGCATTAATGCCACCATAGCCAGCAGAATTTGTCACAGCTGATGGCTCATGAAGTTCCAACATCAGCAATTTACACACTGCAATATACAATTGTTTTGACAGAACTCTAGCAATGAAAGGAAATAACCATTCCTTTGAGTTATACAGAATGTGCTGAGTGATAAATTTGGTTAATGTAAACAATGAGGAAATATTTTTCCTTAAATTGGCAGCACAGCAGTTATGATCGTGTGTCACAAAAATCCCAATAAAAACATCAGTCTAGTGTGCGCTGCCATCAATAAAAAGTAAACATAGTTTTCACACACTGTTGCTGGTCTTTCAAAAGATAAATCAATCCATTTTAATAGCCATGTATCTTGACATTTTAAAAAACTTATGTAGAAACAAATAACACATTAGCTTAATTGTGTGGAGACTTTCAGGCATCCCACAAGGCAGTTCTCTATTAAAGGTGCAACAGGTAAAAGGTATGTAAGCATTTTAGTTTAACATGCTCAACAACTGAGTATTTAACAGAATGTGACAAAGTAACAGTTCTGGCATTAAGTCAAAGATATCTACTGTGTTTAGCATGCTAACCAGCTAGCCCCAGTCGTTCTGTCTTGTAATACACTTTTTATCTCAAGAGGCAAAGGATCTGCATGTGAGCAGCAGGTTTGCTACTTTTCACAAGCTCTCTTGGCTTCTTCAGTCTATATCAGAGGATCTTTTTAAAAAAAATGTTTTTATTTTAAGCTCTATACCTAAAAGAGAAATTTAGTGTCTCCCTAGGACACAAACATACACCATGAATATCTACAATTATAAATTCTCCCACCACCTCAAAACAAACTTGCACTATAATATAAGCACATAAGCAGTAAGGTAACAGGACTACATTCCCTATGTAAACTAGAGTGAGGAGTGTGGATAAGTACATAAAGTACATCACAGCAAAACTCAAATTTGCTGAGTGTAATGTTTTCTCATGACCTCGTAAAATATGTACATTCAGTTTTGTATTGCATCGAGCTGACAAGACCAGAATAGCAAAAAAAGAAGAAGCTTTTTTTCTATTTTAATTAAGAAAATGAAATCACCTATCAAAGCATTGTAAAGCTAATTGGTGACCCAGTACAAACAGATCCATGACCCGCTGTGGATTTCTACCTTAACTTTGGGGAAATAATAACAACAAATGTTCACAAAATGTTAAGAGAGGAAATATTGTTAAATCCATTTTCCTTTTTTATTAAACTAAAATGGCTTAATTGCTTGTTAACTCATTGGGAAGCACTATTCATTCTAATTTGACAGAGTCAAATTAAAACTGTATAAAAATGCTTTTGGGTTTGTCTTTCGGTTTTTCTGACAGTCATCAGTTGTGTAAACCCTCTCATCTTGTTGGCCTCTCAGTGTGTATGGTTCAAGACTGACCCTGTTCACTGGGAGGCCAACACTCCAACACTGCCTCAGTGCTTGGAGCTCCTGGTCCAGGCAGGCTTAAGTCAGCTAATACAGCCACTGGCTGCAAGGCTTACTGAGCAAACCAGATAACAGTACCTAGTAGCAGGTTGTAGTAACTCTTGGGATATGCTGCCCCGTTTGTTTGGAATGACCTTTGACATATAGTCAATTCTTACATGTCACACCTTTAAGTTAAAAAGAATCAATGCCTCTTTTAAAAGAAGTAACAAAATACAGCACAGAAGTGAGTCCATTCAGTTGATTTTATTTACTTATGGTAGAAGCTGAAAATGTGGATAACAAATTGGCATTTAACCAGCACCACTTTAAATGAGAAACATGACTATTGCTGCCAAAAGCCTGGTTAACACTTAAGAATTATCAAATCTTAAAGGCAAGACCACACACAGCAACAGATTTGACCAATTTTTAATATTTTACTCTTGGGAACACACACGCACCAGATGATTAAGTGAAGACACAGGACCCCACTCTTGACATATAGGCTAAACAATATCAGAGAGATGATTTCAGGGCTGTGGGAACCCACAGAAACTTATGTGATCATCAACCACTACTTTAGAAAAAACAAACATGAAGACAGTCTGCCGAACTTGAGTGTATTTTTGCACTGAAAAACAAAAAAGGAAAATAAGGTGAATAAAATCATGATGAATCAGTACGACTCATACAATGTGAGAGCAGGGTGGAGACGAGTTGGAAGTAAAGATACACTTCGTCTAAAACAGGCTAGTGCAGGCAAACATGTTTAATATTTACACTTTGTAAATGGGGAGGCTCTGATCCAGTTATTTGGGCAGATCTGTTTTGACCAGTCGTCACGCATTTGTTGGGAGGGAGGGATTAGACTTCAAATTTGCAGTTATTCACTTGTGTTGCGCCAAGTCAATTGTGAAACAGATTCATATGCACAGATTCATTCAGGGTCAAAGAGAAGCTTAGTATCCCACCGTACAATGTACGGAGGGCCGAGAAACATCCTGGAAAAGTCAGCAGCCCAGAGCTACCAAGGGTGATTGATAAGTTGCAGCTGAAAGTAAAGGAAGATGAGTTTCACAGCTCTTGTTACACACACATGCAGTTCAACTCTCTCAGTAATTTAGCCGAAAGTTTGAAGTTAATAACTTTTTTGGTATTTCTGTTTCAGGAAATTGAAAATTGCTAGTCAGCACTGTCTGAGAAAATGGATATTATGAGTGTGCAGTCATCCGCAACCTGCGTCTCAGGGCCAAAAAGGTCCTTGAGGACATGTAGGCAGCACTAAAGGAGGGTGCCTCTTCTTACAGCATGGTGAATAAGTCAGTGGCAGAGAGACAAAGGCCGATGTGTGCATTTTGTCAGACAGTGCTGGCTTGCAGTTTCTGTTACCAAAAATGAAAAAATTATTAAAGCTGCTGGACAAAACTGTGAGTTTGTGTTGATTCTAGCGCACGCTCTGGAAAAAAACAGTATGACCACCACTGCCTGGTGTCGTAAAGCCGTCGATCTCGCTGCTGGTTACTGTCTACATTTGTTTTGGAAAAGAGTGAGACAGACACATTGCTTTTGTGACTACCAGTTACTGACACAACATTGTTAAGTTTTCCAATGTGTGTAGGACCTCTACATTTGATACAGTGCAGAGATCATTATTATATCAGCTCTAATTAATGAAAGCAAGCCCCCCCATCCTCATGAAGTCCCCACTTTGGGCACAGAGTGGTGTAACACAACTCTATACACTATAGGACAAATTATGCACACAGACACAGCATCATTAAGCTTTCCAACATGTCTGGGACTTCCACAGCTGATACAATGCAGCAATGATGGTTATATTGGCCATAGTTAATGACAGAAAATGGAAAGTACCCCCTTTCCAAGGTTCTTCCATCTTCCTGTGCCTCCGACCAGTGGCAAGGAGTCAGAAATAGGGATTTGCAAATAGTCATTTTCTCGGTGTTGGTCTCATTTAATTATGTGGATCTTCAGAGGGCATCAGCACGGAATACGGACGGTTTCATAGCCAGTTAAAAGTTGCAGCAAGTAATTTTAACTTCAAACTTCAAAGAGTTGCACTGCATGCGCATGTAACAAGGGCTGCGCAACTCCTCTCCTTCTATCTTAGGCTACAACCTGTTCAGTTCCCCCTCATGAGAAACAGACATGTGTGCTCTTCTTTACATTACATGAGTCTCTAGTTCATGTTTTTTGTCTTTGTGAGGGAAAAAGAGCATCTATGGGAATATGGGGAACATATCATGCAAAATAATACTACTGCTAATAATATTTATTTCCAAACCCAAATACCTCTTGTGATAATGTGACAGCTACACAACAGTATCACCAGCATTTTTTTATTCTAAGTCTCATGAACACTTTAAATGTTCGCAGCTAAACACATTTTATCTACTGATATAACAGGCATCAGCAAAAAAAGCCTTTGTATTTTACTACAGAAGACACAAGTCTGTTTAACCAAACATCAGCCAAATGTTAGGCAGTGTAATGTTTCTGTGACTATAACTGTTTCTGATGTTTACATATCTGGCAAACTATAAAAAGTCATTACTGTTCATCAACATTAGTTTCATTGACATCTGCTCTCAACAAAGCACTTGTTATAAGTGTGGTGTTCATACCAGTATGTTTGCATCATGAACAAGTTGTTTTAAGAACAAAAAAGAGGATCCACTCCTCTGGGAGCCACAAGTGTGCATTTAGGCAGACGCCCAACCCAGTGTACCACGCACCCTCCTGCTCATCACCCTCACCGCACTGCCAGGCTCCGAATGAATGCTGCATTCATCCAGATGACCATGTTTTTTTGCTTTGCACTCTCGAATGTTAATAAACTGGGAGGGCTGTTGGATGCACCTCCACACTTACCACATTAACACTGACAAAGCAGCCTGTGCCAAGCAAGCAAGACAAACGGCTGCAGTAAATTCACAGCTAGACCTTCGGCAGTGCTGAATGGCAACAGAGTTGGGAAACAAATGTATTTTTCATGGAAGGTATGTTAGAGCACAAGGAGAACAAACCAGTACAGAAAATTAATGTGCATCAAGTATTGATTCGCCTGTCTACGGGGTAATAGATTTTAGATGTGAAAATAAAACTCTCTAAAAACAAATACGTCAGGGATTTTTAAAATAAAGCACAGGAAAGCGTGCAATGCTGCTGTACTATTTGTGTTTAATGCCTCTCTTTATTGCTCTAACTTTAAGCTCTGTGCATCTTTCAAACAGTGGAGCGGTCAGTTTGCATACTAATGAACGCTTTAATTTAAAATTTAGATGCCGTGCACATGAGCAAAGCACAGAAAGGTCAGAAAGTTTTTTCTCACAGTTCGGGACTCATCTAATTCCTACTAAACATACGATACCTACGCACATTTTCCAAGTATGTGCACATTAGCTCTGGGCAACATTTAACATCCTTGAGCAATTTTGCTCAACAGTAGCAATTATCTACTCCTGAGTCAAAACACACTTGTGCAACTTATCTTTTTTTTCAGGGCACTCAATCACCAAATTACAGCCAGTGTAATTACAGAACACTTTCCTCACATATACCCCTTAGACATGCATGTATGCATTTTATGGGATTGTGATCTAAATGTAGAGCTACTACTCACTGTGCCCCTGCAACAGGGAAGGTCTCACTATCTTGCTCATGCACAGTTTGGAGAGGATTAACAACAGCTGTGAAGTGCAAACGCGGCGGAGGATCAAGACTGTGACTCGCAGCCACACTAGATCTTTCTAATAATCAGGTCGCTCTGCTGGACTGCCAGCAACTTTCTGTCGAGCCAACAGGGAACTGAAGCATCGGAGATGAGAGCAGGTCATGCTGCACGCTGCGGAGTGTTGAATGTAAATGTGAATTATGGAGAGGTGTTTCAGTATTTAAACTCACTGGCAGTTTCTGGAGATTAAGCATTTAAATTCGAGCAGTTCTGCAACTTTTCTGTCAGGCGTTGTTGACCTATAAAAGATTCAGATGGTTTATGATTCTCTCTGTTGCTTACTGAGCTTTTTCTCCAGCACCCATTTACATGTAAAGGAGTTAGTCAAGTCCCTGAAGACCTGAAAGAACATTTGCTCTATGTAACACCTATAATAGTCAAAGGAAACATTGATCATTACACGCCTGTGACTGTTTCAGTTCTTTTGTAAAGCATTTGCCCTTGGACTTGAAGGGATAGTCCACACATTTGGAACCTGAGCCCTAATTGTTAATTAGCAATGATATTGTTGATTGGCATTTTAAAGCACAATACATGCTGTTCCTCATACTAGCTTTGAATACTTAGCCACAAAACAATTAAAAAGTCAGTGGGGTCACACTCCTGTTTGTACAAGCTGACTGAGGCTCACTGAAATTTACTTTGTGTCGATGTGAAGTAAATTTCAGTAAGCCTCAGTCAGCTTGTATTGCATTGTATTGTGCTTTGAAAGGACTCTGCCAATCAACAATATCATTGCTAATTAACAGCCATCCCTTTAAATAGGAATTTGATCAAAATTTTGGTTTGATTTTTATTAAACAATTCATTAACTGTGACAAACAGGCTGCATATTCTTTGAAATACTGATGATAACACAAACTAAAAGATAAGTTACCATCAGTGCTTTAAGTGGGCTTGTATGCACTGGCACACAATACCCCCACTTCTAGATTTTACCGACTGGCGTACCGGGACTTTTTACAGCGTACCAGGACCTCTCACAAGCTCCCAGTATCCTTTCCTGTTCTCTCCACATCAGACTGTCTTGGCAATTCATAATGACACTTAAATTACATTGGGGTGCACTACATGACACTTGTCTCCGCCTCTTCTCGTGGACTAGGTGAGGCTCACTCATTTGTTCTTGCAGAAGTGGGATGTAACATTAACACTAGCTCGCGAGTCACAAAAAATTTGGATAAACGGGAAAGGCAAAGAAATAAAAAATAGACAGTAATGTTGGTGTAGCTCCAAAAGGGCACAAAGAGAATGTGAAATGAAACCGATTCTGATGATGACACAGGTCTCCGAGTCATACCAAGGCAGAAAATTAAGTAGTTTGTTTTCTTAAATTAATTTCACGAAAACCAGCCTTATCCTCTAGTACCTTTTATTCGTGTAGAAATTCAAAACGTACACTATTACTTTATGATTTGCTGATACCGTTGAATAAGGTGAATAAGGGGAACACCGGTTTTTATTTTTTCCACTTAAAGCACTGGTTAACATACAGTTTAAAAATACTGATCAACAGAAAGAGTTATTTTTCCATGTTGGACTTCTGTCTTTCTTAAAGCTGCACAGTGAAATATTTCACCTTGTGACAGGAAGCATATTGTCAGTCCCACCCTCTGCAGTTGGTCAAGCCTTCACTGCAACACCTGTCACTCATTTTGATGAGCTGTCCACCTTGAAAAAGCATCTTGCCCAAGGCTGAGAGGATGGCAATCAAAAAAACACACCACAGGCATTCATGCAACAGATGGTGAGTGCAGGCTGATTTTAAGAGAAACAGCAGTGATGTCTTACCTCCTTCCACTAGTGTTGCTATGACCTTCCTCTGCTACAAGCCCAGGAACCAGAAAATGGCAAATGCGAATCCAGACCAAAATGCCCAGGAATTTTTGTTGAAATGCCAATTTGTAGTATTATTTCTGTATTAGTGAGGGCCAGTGTTGGAGAGGCTATGCTATTTTTGCATTCTAATGAGGCAAATCTGGCATTTTAATTTTTCCACAGCATACTGCTGGCATGACAGTGTCTCCAGCCAGAAAATTATAACTAAACATTCATTGTTGGTTGGGGGCAGCTCTCAGCTGGGTCTTAAAAGATTAAATGGAGCCTCACAGAAGGGGTGGGATATCCCTTACAATAAATAATGGAGCATCCCAGCGAAAAGAACAGACACTGGGATGTGCAATAATTATTATTTGATTAAAAAAATATGTCTGTAAAAGTGTTCAGGGAAGGTTAAACTTAACTGTTAAGGGATGGGCTGGTTTCAGGAATGTTAGCTTTTTTTAATTTTTATTTTTAATGACATTAGATGTCATCATCTGTGAGCTTGAATATTTGAGTCAATGTACCAGTTTGAAATGAGCTTAATAGAATAAACAGTATTAAACCACATTAAAAAAATAAATAAAAAATTGTTGCTTACACTTGGGACAGAGAACTACATCCAAGCGATATGTAGACTGAGCTAAGCGCAAATATTACTATTCATGTTAAACATCTAAGCTGTTTTTGTCAGACATAAGCGAAACCTAACTGAATGAATCTCAATTTTATGAACATGCTGTCATTTAAAAACATCAGCAAATATTTTGCTGACATATGTTTGTTATTACAAATGCACGGCCCATTACTGTCTCCTTATGAGCATTGGAATTTTACTGATGCAAATATTTCCTCAGACAAACAAACTAACATCTAAAGTTGTCTGATGAAAATAGCTAAAAGTTGGTGGATAAGAACAGGGACACTCTTTTCACTTTTCACTGATATTTTGGCATGTCACAGTCAAAAAGCACAGGTGTAAATAATATAAATAATCAGGGATCATGGCTAATGGGGACACGTACAACAGAGCCATCGCTGTTGTAATTTGTAGCAGCTATGCTTTTCCTTGTACGACCAAGAAGCAAATTTTCTCTAATATGCAGAGTATCACAGAACTTTACTGTGGAATGAGTCTTTAACATGTTTACAGGAGGGATAAATGTGAAACGTGCCTGTCGTCTTACACTGTCCTTTCAGTGCAACATGTGAGAGGGAAGTCTCACATCCCGACATAAAGAGCAAGCACAGAGTTCATCTGTCAGGCTTGATGCACATCCATCTGTCAAAGATGACCACAGAGACTTTTGGCCAAAGGCCAGCTGCTGACCTGTAGATGGAGACAGCTATTTAGAGACTCCTGGGACTGAGAGGTGCATCTCCATCACCTACCAAATAGGAAGCTGAAGCACTGGACAATGAGGGAGACATCTCAGATGGTAAGAGAGGAAGACTGTGTTTATAGAGTTATGTGTGCCCCTGCCTCCTCTGCAGCACTACACAGCACAGCACTAATGGTATTTTAGACCAATACCATTATTGTGTCACACATGTCTCATCGAACCCTACAAGGTGCTCCCACAAAACCATTCAAATGAGCTGGGAATTGGCTCCTTGTCCAGCTGAAGCTTTTGAAAAACATCCATCATTCTACGTTTTTCCCCCTGTGAAGACCAAAACAGATCTTAAAGGTCAGTGAATACTGGACTGCACCTCAACCTCCTTGCCCTTAATTTTCACTGCACTATGAATGAACAATGATGAGACCATTTCTCATTTTTAAAGTCTGCAGATTTTTTATTTTATTTTTTTCTCACATGGGATTAGTAAGCCACATGAAATCAAAGAATTATAGAGTAAAAATGAGTCGGGATTCAACAGAGGAGCAGTAATTCAAACTGCTTGAGCCTGGTGCTTCTGTTCAACCAGTAATTATTAAAATCTGATTTCCAGCTCACAGGGATAGTTTTCACCACCAACTAATCCACCTTTATATTGTAACAGCTCCTCAACCCAGGTGTCTGTCAATTATGGTGGGAATGTAAAAAATGTTAGAACAAATGAAAATGGGTTTGCGGTTGAATTTTGTTAAAGCCCTTCTGTGTATTGAAATATTTAATTCTCATATTTACTCTAATGGCATAATGACTGTAATAAGACAAAGAAAAATCACAGTGAGAATTGGTTTGCTGTTGGTGCTCTGAGCGTGTCTCTGGATAGAATTTGGTGTGATATGTTTAGGACTACCTTAAAGCCCAAAAATAGAGAACATCATCCTAAACAGAAATAGGACTGACATGCTTGTTGTGTGCAGAGTATATGTGCATAAACAGATGGGTCCAGATGCTGCTCCACAATTCTACAGCTGCTGCTTGTTAATAATCAGGAGAACTACATCACTCTGACATCAAAAGTAGATTGATCCAATCTGCTTTGTTGCCATGAAGGCTTCAGTGTGTTCGTTTAGCTGTACTCTGTCTGCTAATCAAAAGTTTTCTTGAACATTATCTAAACTTGGTTTAACTGAAGGCATGTTTTTTTCTGCCTCAGTATATATATTCTCTGAATGTCTCATTTCATTTACCCTCATTTGAGTGAATATACAATGTCACCTCAGGTTGTGAAATATTAACTGCTTTGTCATGTCTCTTGGCCTCTCAGGGTACCCTTAACTGAGTGTTTGCGTGACAAGCAAAGTCATCCTGTCAAAAGGTCTTTCTCACTCATGATTAAAGGAGAAATTCATTTTTTTGGACATTAAGCCTTATAATAAGGATTTTTACAATCATATACAATGTTCTACGGCATTATTATGACAGCCGGCGCAGTCTTGAGAGCTGGAGCTTGTTGCTGATGACGCTGCTAGCTGAAAACAATGGAGGAACTTGTGCACTCAGAAAATCTGTCAAAAAATACAATAAACCGAGAACTGAGACAAAAGGGTTGCAGGTAAAGTAGCAGCGGAGTAAATTGGTACGTCTCAGCTTGAGCTTGAGCTGACTGACAGTGTCTCTTGTTCAGTGGTGCCAGCTCCTCAGTGAGGAATGTAGCTACTGACTTTGCTAAAAGTTGCTAGAAGTAGTCATCAAATGATGTCATCAACTAATTTGCATAAGAAGTAATTTGCATGTAATGGACATTATATAGGAGAAAAAGGGACAAAAATTGAGTGAAAAATACCCTAAATATGTTTAAACCTACAAAT
>JAQFJA010000003.1:7318984-7329025 GCA_029874485.1 Naso brachycentron
AGTTCTGATAATGAAGATCATCGCAGGAAATTTAATTTTAAGCACCAATTTGCACGAACAACTTTAAAGCAGATGTGTATTTCTGTTGCTGGGGTTAAGCTGTGGAATTCCTTAAAGAGTGATTTAAAGGGCTGTTTGAACATATTTCAGTTTAAAAAAATGTTTAAAGAAAGAATTGTTGCATTGTATGTACTTGATAGTTAGGTTTTTATATTGTGTACGAGTGTTGAGTGTTGGTTTTTTTTCATGTTAATGTTATATTGACTACAGAGTAACTGTAATTGGGCAGACCATCTGTTTCTATTGTTTATTTTTGTCTTAAGGGGGGGCAGGTAAAATAAGATTTTCTTCTTCCTGCTCCTTTTCGGTAAGGGAATATGTTTCAGTTGATAGCTGTTTTTTGTTTGTATGATTTTGAATATTGCCATGATTGGAACAAATAAAGAAATGAAATGAAATGAAATGAGAGATTGGTGTGTTCAGTCGGAGTGACAAGTCGTGTAGTCTGTGATCCTTCATCTGGGACAGATGTTAAATGTGTGATGCCTGGTTTTTAAGTCATCATGAAAGAAAAAGGAAAAAATCTGCTGAAAGCGGTCAGTTAGAATGTACTCCCAGTCTTTTATAACCTGCAAGGATTGTGAAAATCATGCATTAGATTCACAGCTTAAAACTGGCATGAGGTGAAATGAAAAAATAAGACAGACGGAGAAGCCAAGGTGAGGGGAATGAGATGGTGAAACAACAAAACTGATACAGGACAGGTGTTTAAGGAATAAACAGGCTGGAGAGAAGCACAGTAAGGAAATGCAGAGCAGACACACAACAAAAACCCAGAAAACAATGAACCAAGACATGACCAGAGTGTGCGCAGAGTCGTGGCAGAATGCTGGGATATTGACAGTGTGTGCTTGGAAATGGTTAAAAAGGCAGCTTGAAGCCCTCTGTCAAGGATTTGAACAGTGTTTTATGTTACTGATCTTAAAAACAAATAACTTAAAAAAAAAAAAGAAAAAGAAAAAAAGAATTAGCATATCTCTTGCCACCAGCCAACCAGTGCTGAACTAGATATTAGACTGAACCAATGCCAGGGAGCGGGCAACATGATGATTCACTACCAACAGATTAATTCACTGCTCTACTGAGGGAGTAAGCACCCAGGGAGGAAACAGACTATGAAGGCCACACACACTTCTGACTGCTCTCACAGAACTATAAAGATGCTTGGAAACAATTAACTGCACTAGAGCTGCCATACAGTGCCACAGTGTTGGGTTTAAAAAGTAATACCAGCAGTATTTTATAAGCTCCTCATGTCCCTCCTGTCCCACACGGTGGGTTATCAGGTTCCACAGCACAGCAAACTGTCTCACTGTGGCTTATCAATGAGCAAAAAACAGTTTATTATTCAAATAATGCAGAAAGGTGCATTTATTAGAAATAAGCACATTTTCAGTAGGCTGCTGATGAGAAATTCTAATAACTCTAACACAAAATATAACTGCGGTTTTCTGTGGAGACTAGTAAAGTCCAAACATGAAGTCAGAGTTCATCAGTATTCTTAAGAAACAGCCCCTGGCATTAATGAATTCAGGCAAGCATCCACTTTGTCAAATGGCTTTAATAGAGGGCTTCCCATTTTCATGAATGGTCTGTTATAGATTTATTCAGATGGGATTGAGATGGAGTTACTACGGTACTGCAAATCATCTGCACTGAGATGCTACGATTGCTCTTTGCTTGTCTTCCAAATTGTTTTGGGGGGCACTTAAGCTGTGCCTGATCTGACGGTACTTAGTGCTGTAAGATTGTAGTATCGTGTCTATCCACAGTGTCATAGCCACTTTGAGGGAACAAGTGTGTAAAGCAATTAAATCGACGTAGAAAATGAAATATACATCTTAAGTGCATGGAGGTGGGGTGCTGCTTTTACAAGACAATCTGAATCTGAACAAGGCACCCTTGTTAAGTATTAAGCTTTCACCAAGGCGTTGTGCAACATGACAGCTATTAAAACCACGCAGAGCAGTCGTTATCCACGCAGGCATGTCAGAGGATCAATTAGAAATTGAATTAATAAAGCAAGTGAAGGCGCAGAACATGATGCTGAATTTTTTAAAACACTGAGAGGTGATTTAATGGCACAGCCATATGGAAATAATCCAAGATCATTTTTATTGAGTGGTGCTCATACATGCCCAAACATGGACAAACCTAAGTGCAATATACATTAACAAAGTCTGTGCCAACGACGAGGACAGGATAATGTCCTTTAGGAAAACTGCTGAGTCGCTGCTCCTGTATGAAATCCTGATCTATATGTCGACTAATCAGACATCTGCTGCTGCATTGTCAAGACACAGGCAAATTAAAGCAAGTTGCAAGATTTGAAATAAGTGATTATTAACTAGCAAATTTTACAATAACAACAATATTTGGCAATAAGTAGGCTTTGTAAAAATTGTTGAAATTGTTCCATTTTTCCTCAGTACTGGTTCTGGATCAAGTACATCATATTATAAGAGCTACTGTAGCAGTTTTGCAGGGTTCCTGTTGGAAGTAATATCTAAAAGTATCCCAACTACTTTTTGCAAACACTGTAAAATGAGCCTAGTTTAAATCTACAGTCACTGATTTTTAAAAAAATAAAAAGATTCGACCAAAATATTGCATTTCATAACCTTTGCATAGGTCCTGTGCAGTGTGCAGGATTTAGTGGCATCTAGCGGTGAAGTTGCAGATTGCATGTAAGTAAATTTTTGCTCACCCTCCCTTTCCAAGCGTGCAGGAGAACGTACGGTGGCTGCAAAGCTCATGAAAAACGGGAATGGCCCTATTTAAAGCCAGCGCTTGGTTTGTCCATTTTGGGCTTTTATAGAAACATGGCAGTAACACGGCAGAAGTGAACGAGCAGATATAGAAGACAGATACTACGACAATGAAAAACACAAGAATTCTTATTTTCAAGTGATTATACACAGAATACAAATACAGTAAAAACATACTTATAAATACTGTAATCCAATCCTTCCTAATTCTACAAATAGAGCCTTCTAAATCTGACACACTGGACTTGTAAGCTGGTATGGCAAACTTCTTGAACTTGTTTATTCTCAAATAAAGCAGATGCAGAGCAGCATTGTATCCAAAGTGTTTGACACAATAGATTAATTCACTGTTATAGAGAATTAAGTGAGCTGTAAGTGTGATTTTCCATCGCTTCTTAGATCCATCTCTCCAGCAACCTGGTGAAATTTCTGCGTTTTTAGATGCTAAGTGCTTTACTTTGTTTGCAAGCTTGTGTCTAACTTTCTTCTTCTTTTATTTGGTGCTGGGCACGTAGTATATAATGAAACTCCAGAGCTTCTTTGCAGAAAGCAGCTGTGGGCTGAGTTGGAGAGACAGAAAAGCATGAGCTGAAAGACGCTTCCAAGACCTGACAGAAATTTGGGTGATACACCTCCATGGGTTTGTTGCTACAAGCACCTTTGACTTGTCCATCATCATTCATTATCATCATCATCATGTAAAAAACATAACTTAAAATGTTAAAAAAATTGTAAAGTGGTACAGTCTAGCAGGACATGTCCACTACTAAGTATGAGCATTCTTTGTTTTCTAATTTGTGGCACAAAACTCCACGTGCAGTGGAGGGTGATAATCTGCTATTAAAATGCAGATTTCACAGAATTTGGCTCTGTGGTTCTAGGGAAAAAGCCAACATTGCATCCCAATGGTTCTAGTGGAAACATGGAATCTCAATTTTCCAGGAGCTCTGTCATAATTAATTTATTCACACACTCACACCAAAACAACATTAATTAGGAGAGTGAAACTCAGTGCAGCTTAGAAAAAAAAAAACTTTAAGCACTATTTTAGCAAAATGCTATGATAGAATGTTTTATTCATTTGCATACATACTAAGCAGACAGCAAAGAGTTGGCAAGGACAAAACTGTTAGCTACAAGGACAATTTGATGATGGCCATTTAAATACAAGCTCACTATTATCACACAGGGACGGGTAATAATTGGCCAACTTGTTTCCATCTTCTCAAATACTTCTAAAGCAAAAGCTCCCTGACTGCACATACACAATTAGTCTGCAAATTGAGATTCACAGATTGTCTTCGGTGCCACTTCTGCAAAGCTAATGCCAGAATAATGGTGTGATTGGGTCCAACATACCAGCTCTGAAATGTTTAGAGGCGGGCATTAGGATTTGAGTGACTGTGCTGCTCTGTCTTTTTCATTTCACAGAACATGTCTGACAAATTGTTGTGATACGATGTGTTATAATTGAGATGCTGGAGACAGAAGAAGGAACGACAAAAGGCAAAATGACCTCCGGTGAGGAGTTCAACTTTCACACACAAGCACTTAATTTAATGACATGGAGGGAACATGTTCTGCATTTATGTTTTTCAAGTGTTTGGGGAGATAAACACATTATTTTTAATTACATAACTAATTATGTAACCAATTATGAAACTCATGTCCTTGAATTTAAACACACTGCGTGGTATAACAATAACCATGTTACATTTTTTCAGGCCTGAAGCTTTTTCAGCCAAGAATTCCTCAAAAGAAATATTTTAATCTCGACATAACATTTAAAGTTAGTCATGTTTAATAAATGAAGAAATAACAGCACAACTGATTGCATCACCACAGCCAGACACTAAGGAGAAGATCAGTATGTGGCCTACAGCCAACGTAAATCAGAACATTTGCAAGACACCACTACAAATTTTTGAGAACAGTGGGATCCCTTCAAGCAACATGCCAGTACTGTTGCACACAAGTCTGTCTGAGGGAGGTGAACTCTGCCTGACAAGTGACAGCCATATCATGAATAAAACACCATGTGTGAATAGAAATAAATTCTGAGAAATCGGAGTCTTCATGTGTGATGCAACATGAGGGAATTCTTGGTGGCATCCTAATCTTTCATTCCCAGATCCTCCAGTAACACTGCAAAAGACAAACAACTTCTGCCATGATTGCCCTTCAGTGTCCACTGTTTCTTGGCCCTGTCTGAAAATATAAACTAAATCTCTTTATTTATTCTATACAACTGATCCAGTGTGGAGTCAGAATCTGCTAATTGGTCCAATGCAGGCAGAGGCAACAGAGTCTGAGCCCCTCAGAGCTTTAAGTGAGGCCTTGTGATGTAAGGCAGCAGCTGACTGGAGGTAAATGAGCCTGTTCTCACCCTGCTGACATGGCTGGATCCTCTCCAGATAGCACAGCCTTGCACACAACTCCCTCTAACCAAGCTCTGACAGAGACTAATGTCCCAACATTAGAATCTGTGCACCAATTTGACCAAAACCTTGCTATGTTTTCCCCTTTCAGTGATATGGTTTTGTATTATCGTGTGTCTCTGTAACCCGGGGAAAGAGTGATGGACACAATTTCTGCTTCTATATTCATTGGCTGTAAATATTTTAGGAGTAGGACCAAAGTAAACACTGGTCAATTCAACGGGGCAGAGCTGCATATTTGTCACTGCTTCCTGTGTAATTATTGTTTAGCCTCTGTAGCCAAATTGAGCGTTAGGAAAATGCATGAGGCGATGCTGGGTTTGTTTTTTAGAGAGCAGAAGCAAAGGGTTAGGGGTGGGTTATGTGTGTTTTTATATGTGTGAACAGAAAAGGGGGAAGTATGTGAGTAAGTAGCCTTTGAGAGCCATGATGGGCCACTGGGCAGGAGCCTATCTCCCATCTCTGTAGCGTGAGGCGACTCAATGTACAATTACACCCCTGACATGACACTAGTATGTTGCAGGGACTTTGGACCATTTCATACTTTCTGCGTCAGCGTGTCCGCAGGGGTCCACTCTGGTATGCATGACATAAAAATTATCATCTGGCCGTAACCGTGGATCCGCCAGGGTTTGCGTGGACCCCTCTATGGACGTCCACATGCAGCCCAAAATTTGTGACCACGCAGACTATTCGCTTTAAAAGCACATTGACTACGCATGCTCTTTCACGTGCGTGAACAGAACAATGTTGTGACTTGACTTGTTTTTACTGTATGAAACACTGAATCAGGCAAATTTTCAAATTGAAAGATTTCTCATTTCGTTCAACAACAACAACAGAAGAATTTAGTATGTCCCATTCATGAAAGAATGTACTCTTCTTCATATCTGCAGAACCTTAATTTTTTTTTCTCCTGTTGTCTCTGCTTGGCTGACACAGATTTAGTTGAAGCCATAACATTAGTGACGTTAGTCTGGCTAAAAAAGATGAAAGAAAAGAAGTGTAGCCATTAAAATTTCTATTAATTATACTGCAATCTTCATAACACATATTTCCAGACTGTTTTTTTTAGTATGAATGAAACCTCTTTTCCAATTATGAGGACGTGCAGTGTGGAAACTATGTTCAGGCCTTTGCCCACAGTCGAACTCTTGATGTTGAATGCCAAACAGGGAGGTATCAGGTACCATTTTCAAAGTCTTTGGTATGACTTGGCCAGGAATCGAACACCAACCTCCAAACCTCAGGGTGGACACTCTACCTACAAGGCCATAGAGCTGGTAGGAGGAGACAAATGTTTGTTTAGCTTCCTCTGCTTTGTCCAGTAAAGGATGTTTGTCCATACAGAGAATGGAAACAAAGTAAAAATGTAATTAAGACAGTCTTTCAAATGTTTAGGACAGTAGATTTAGAATCAGATCTGACTTTATTTGATATTATTCCAAATATTACGCATTACAATGTAATTTGATAAAAAAGACATACATATTTATAATGTATATTCTAATCATCTTGAGTGTAACATGCAAAACTCAATAGCTTAAAGTAATTTTTTCACGATTCACTATATAGCGTAAAGCCTAGTAAACTGACTCACCAAGGTCACGTGCCTCTGTGACAAAGGGGAAGTGTTTGAAATTTTCCTCTCCATTCACTTCAATTGAAAAGCTACAAGCTAAAATATTATGCGCCTAAAAACATCAAATAACTTGCGGTCAAGTTGGCCTGGCTCTGTTTATTTGCGTGCTTAGTTTTAGTATAATTATCATTGCTAAACAAAAATAGATCAGGTTTCTCTGACAAAAGTCCTTTGAAATCAATGAGAACTAGCTAATACAAACACTTTTCGGGAAAAACAAAACATGACCATTCCAAGGGGAAAAAAAGTATATAATAAACACCTGGCATTGGATAGGCTCGGCGAAGAATATTAATCGTTTATTTCACGATATTTTTGCACGCAATTTACGTGAATGGGGAAGGAGATTTCAAACACCTCCACTCACATAGGCCTGTAACCTTGGTGAGTCAATTTTAATATTTGTTGAACACACTGACAACTAGACTTTATGCCATATCATATATTAAATCTTGTGACAAAATCACTTTAATGATTTCTTGGCTCGATGACAGCGGTGAATGTGGTTGTCATACGCACTTATGGGTTCACAAAGAATGACGCTCATCCTTCCAACTTTTAGACATGGTTAACAGATTCCAGCTGCTGATGCAGGTTCGTCTTGCATTATGATAATAAACAATATAAATTATTCAGAAATGTATTAAATAAACATCGTCAACAACCACGTCAACTACAGGAGATCATTCCAGAGTTGTTACAGAATCACTAAACTTGTCTATAAGACACAGGAGGCATCACTTGGGTTTTTTTCTCCCTCACCCCCTCATTGACCCCTTTTTTTTTTTCTTTTGTCATTAGAGGACCCGTGTGTCACACTGCTCTGCAACCACTCGCCCATTCCTCCAGGGTTTTCTACCCTCCAATTTTGAAAACATTTAAATGAAAACAAAAAAGGAGAAGAAAAAAACTGGTGGAACAGATCATAAACTAAAACTAAAAACAAAAAAAAGATACCCAGGTCCTTCATGCACTCGGAGGGCACAAGGGTTAAGACAACTTTTCGTAATGCGTCTCAAACTGAGTACTTGTGTTTCCTTCCTGTGAACACAAAGATTTTTTTTTGTTGAGATCAGGAGTCATTGATTTTTAGATTAAAGGCCTTTACACACCAGATGGGTTTTTTAATTGCAAATAATTTGTACCAAAAAAATTTTTTTCGAACTGCTGTTTGGGCACCAGTATTTTCACACAGAATACAAATATCACGCTGCGAAAAACGATTTTTTTCGGGTCGAGGTTGATTTTTCCGAACACCTGCACTGTGAATCGACACATCAACCAATCACGATTTTTTTGTGCGGAGCAGACATCATGTCTGAAACCCACAACAACAACATAAACAACAATGGCTGACAAGCTCATCACGTGTGTCTCTCAGCAGCGAGCGTTGTTTTACAAACGACACGCAGATTACAGAGACAAACTAGCTAATGTATGTTAACGTGTGGGAGGCTGTTTATTTTTCACCTATCTAAACATACGGCTTATTCTGCCCGTGACGTGATGTTGTCGTATTTTTACTTAATATTTTGTGTTTGATGGCTGATAAGTTCTGCTGTGTTTTAATATTGTGTTTGTAACATGTGAGTCCATTTTTCAGTCTGAGCTGTCAAAACTCTCTCGCAAACTTGTATTCCTGTGTTTTTTGTGTGAAGAGTTTTGATCTAAACATTTCTCATCTGAACAATTCACATTTAGCCGGTGTGTAAAAGCCTTTATTGTGGATTTTCCAAATCTTATGTGCTTCATTGTGTCTTGTTGTCTTAATTGCTATGCGGCAATTAATTTTTTCTGTTTATGAAAGGAAAGATGGATGGACTTATCAGTTCTACTTCTTTACTTAAAATAATGACACAAAGAAAACACTAGATTCAGTTTTCAAAATATGAAATTTCCAAAATAATTATTATAGGCTTTGTTATAAATAAAAATGCACATAAAACCTCAAATAAGTGGGAGTTCAGTTTGAACCTGTGCTTTGAGGAGCAGCTGAAATGAACTCACGGCCATGTGAAGCAGCACTAATCTTGCCAGGCAGTATGATAATGTTCAGCCTTGTGCTCCCCATAACTAGACCTTGAATCAAGTAGTTTATTTCAATAAATGAATAAACATGGAGGAAGAAACAGAGCAAAGGCAAGGTCACAGAACCTGCATCAGCCCTGAAGATGAAGGAAGTCCACAGGCAAGAAACACATCAGATCATATACACAGTTTGCATATCCATACATACATGTCCACACTTATGTTGCAGAACTCCACAAAATCTCTTTATGTGTTTAAGCTGAATATATGGACACACTGAACAGAGTTGAAGGCAGTGCCCTGAAGAAGAAAGGAACCTTCAAAAAAGCGTTTTTAATTGTTTAATAAAGATTCAATAGCTTGTTGCTTTCCATTTGTTTCTGTTTGTGTGTTTATATGGATAGTGTGAAAGTTTATGGCGTCGTTCCGGGTTTTCTTTGTCTGGGTTTTCCTCTTCCTGCCTCTCTGTTTGTCTGTCTCTGTGTTGGACTGTCAGCTCTGAACAAGTGATTTAGTCCAACTACCTCTGTTTTCTCTCCGCTTCTCCCCTCCCAGTGGATGGCTGTATTTACTGTGTGTGTGTGTGTGTGTGTTGGGGTGGGGTGGGGTGAGCGTGTGTGTTTTTGTCCTCCTCACATGATTGTTTGAAGGTTCAGACCTGGGGGCAGGGTACACAGCGCAAGTTTTCACATCAAACGAAACACTTTCATCGCGGTTCAACCTTCCTCTCACATGACGGCGTGCTGGTGCCCCTGAAAGCGCAAATATTTGAAACTGGGTTCCAGAGTGGAATCTTTTGAAACCACATCCTTTTTTCCAGCTGTGCAAACCAGCAAACCACAAAACCTGTGATAGTGGTGACTACGCTAATGCTAATGCTAATGCTAGCGCAAGTCAATGCATTCTGCAGTAGTCACTACCAAACTCTGATTAAACACTCCACAGTGCAGCCAAAGCTGGTCAAATATGATGACAGTCCATTGAGGCAAATTTAAGTGTTAGTAAATAATGTTAGAAGACCATCTACGGCTGAAATTCTTTAATTTCTGGCTGCTTAGGGCTTAGCAGCAACAGGAAGTGAGCAACTTTAAGCAGCTTTGACAGG
>JAQFJA010000003.1:7329125-7341214 GCA_029874485.1 Naso brachycentron
AAATTACAATATAAAAATAATCACATTATTGCTCGCTAGACTTTTATGTCAGTCAAGAAACTTGTATTATCACAGTTTCATAAGCACAATTCCACCACACTGAGCTGAGATGGATATGCTCCAAGGTTACCCTAAAAGTCAAATTATTAGTCTGGACCATTATCAAGGGGTAAGAGACAGGAGGCCGAGCAGTTAACCACATTTCTGACTGTCATATTTGATAGAGAGCAGTTTGCAAAAGGCCAAAGCGTCTGCATCTTTTGCATATTGATTTTGTTGCTTTCTCTTACTTACACATTTACAAGGCTCTTCAAAAGCCAGTGGATGGCAGTTTAGTTATTGCTCTTTCCGTTTCCTATGTTTTTTAAAAGTCAACAGACTATCCTTGATGTGTTTCAGGGGGTTAACATCAACATGGATTCACTGGCTTTGGTATGTAGAGGATTGTTGCCACCAGCTGCAGCTGAAGAAAGTCATTAATTTTTGTGGCTTTTGAGTTTCAAATGACATTTAAAAAACGAGACTGGAGGAGGTAAGTTTTAGTGTAAATTTAAATGTATTTATTAATTTGCATTTTTGAAGACTGCATGAGTGCAAAGTTTTTGCAAAAATTGTTTCCAAGTTTGCTTTTGTTCTCTCGTAGCAACATAAACTCTTGGCTACAAGCTTATCTTTATTTGGTACCAAATTCCGATTAGTTTTATTAGTTTCAGTTGGACAGTAAGATTCAGGCTATTGCAGTCCGTCTCATTCCTTCTGCAATTAAATGAATAATGCACCGGGCATTCACCAAACTCCAATGAAAACTTTCTACTTCAGCTTTGGATTCTCATAGCAACTGCTTCACCAGACATAGTAGAGAGAAAAAGATCAAGTTCTAAGAGTGGTAAAGAGTCGAGGTAGAGGGGTGGGTCACACATTGGACTGGGGATGGAGCCTCAAGACCTTTATGATACTAGTCCATATTTGATGGAAGGTGAGTGAAGAGAGCAGTGAGCAGATTAAGCAGGAACAGGAACAGCATGGAGAATCCGGTCAATTTTCATTAAAAAACACCCTGTGCAGACTCTCGATCATATCACTAAACAGACAAAAAACAAATCATTTAACTACATTACTTAAGTTATTACTCACAGTAGAGATAAAAAATCTGACCAAAATCACACGTCTGTGCAATTCAACAGTTAAGACACTCCATTTCTGAAACATTTCCAATAGGTAAACACTGTTAGCGAAACAAATTAGCACCAGAGATGCGATGACAGTGGAAATTAAGAGGTTAGTCCTACAGTATACTGTCACAGAGTTTTGCGGGATTCCCTCAGAAATTTGACGCATGTCCACATTACATCCATGTCAAGGACAAGGTTCCCCCTGGTTTTACCGTTCTACTGTAACACTGGAATACCCTTGTAACTTTTTCCTTGCTAATTCTGCAGAACAATGTGCTATGAGCCCTTATTTTGACGATTTTATGTGCTAAAAGAGTCAAGCGGATACAGCCTTTACAACAGCAGGCTTCCTCTGAACTGCCTGTGGAGCAGCTAGCTCTCCTGCACGAGAGTGATTGTGTCGCAAAATGCAGCACAAACTCCAACAACATCTCATTGTTTGATTAAGGTGTTACTAACCCAAATAATATCAGAATATTTCACGTCTTAGCCTTTTTCTCGTTAAGGTAATCAGAAAATCCTGTCTGTATTTTACCGTAATCAAGCGTCAGTTTCTTCCTCAGCTCCAATACTGGAGTCTGACTTAATGGATTACATGTTTTTTTGAGTTTTATGACCTTTTTTGATCCAAATGTATTCAGCTGCATGATGATAACGGCTCTGAAGCACAAAATGTGTGGTTATCACCAGAAATTCACCCTGGGTGCTGCCCTGGGCCTCCCATTATCTGTTTAAGAGCGACAGAAAGTCCCTTTTGATCATGTTGCAGACTTGTCGAGTTTAGGCTCCATTGTCCGAAAGGATTGCACTATCATGTGAGTTCTGAGAAACACATTTTCCTTTTGAAAAAACCCCAAACGTTTTCAGGGATAAAAACACAACTTTGTATTCATAGGAAAAGTCTGAAAAGACTTGAATATGCACGCAGCTATTAGGCTGCATTCGTTCTTTTTATGTTTTATCCTCACGTCTCCTCCAACCAGTGAGGTTGCAAGGGTTCATGTTCTGCTCTGTTTTTGATAACAAGTACCTTTTTCATTATATGATGTTATTGACCAATAAATAATTGAAAATGGTCTCGAGGTGTACCTAAACCTTCATTCCAGTTATTTATTGGCACATAGCCGTGACTTTCCCTCAGTTACCTTTGAACTGAGCCTCAGAAAAGAAAGCAGAGCCAAGAAAAGAAGCCGAGCCTTGCATTCAAAGGTGCTTTTCACAGTTCATATGCGAGCTTGTGAGGTTACCTTGACAATTACGCATTTGTAGACGTCCTCATAAATATTTAGAACTGGTGGCTGAACCCTAGTGTTGACATTGCATAATGCAAATTGCTTCTATATCATCAATACCTATCACATATCAAATTTGCAGAGAATAAACAGATTTTGGAGCTTGAATAACATTTTAAATTACAAGCAACACGTCTCCAAAAGCCCTTTATCACAGCAACTGTCTTTTAGTTGCAAAATAATCTTTTATTTTGAAGCTCTTTATTAATGTCATTTGGGAGTTGTTAACATGCCTTCATTGCATTCACTTGTAAGCCACAAAGGGAGGAGAAAGAAGTAAATGTTACGTCTTTGAAATTTGATAGAATTATAATTTCTCAGTGACACTTCATTTGGAAACACATTAAAAGTATTTTCCTATTTTTCTCTCACTTCTCATCGCATCCTCTATGTAAATATGCCATATAAATGACAGGTGCATCCCAGGATATCAAACATGTCTGACTAATTCTGAATAATTTCCTGAGCTGGGTGACAAATTCTGCCTTCCTCCTGCACTATGCATAGCCGGTGCGTGTAGGCATGCATACAAAGTAGGGTGGAGATTTAGTTTGGCTTGCCGTAGCATGGCTCCCCGCCTCCCTGCAAACCGCCCCTTTCTTCTCTCCACGCTTTCCCTCTCGCTCCAGCTCCAGCTCCCCCTGACATAAAAGGGCATGTCCTCTGAGGTTTCTGTCTGCCCCTCTGTGTCTGTCAAGGCTACATGTCCCTGAGAGACACAGCACTTAGAAAAAAAAAGCACAAAGAAATTATAGAAGTGTGTGTGGGTATGGCAGAGGCAGCATGGGATTACTAATCCTCCCACATTTCTGTGAACATTCAAGAGGGCAAACTTTTTAAATTTCACCGCACATGGTCAGTTTGGAAAGAAAATCAAGCTGCATTGCTCATGGTCATTAGACTAAGTAAGAACTTGTGTTGGTTGCAGAGTTACTGATGCAAACTCACACTGAAACTTAATCAAAGTCAGCAGAGAGAAAAATGTTATAACTTGAAACTTTATTAAAATGATTTCCTTTGAGAAAAACTCAACTAAACGGAGTTATTGCCTAATTAGAAAACTAAATAAATATAAGCCTAATAAGGATAAATGTAAATTCATTTTAGCTTTTAGTTTTTTAACAATAATCTATCAGGATTGTTTACTATCATTTTGTAGCACAATTAAAAGAAAGTTGTAGTACTATATTACCAAAAATTACATTATAGTTCAATCACAGGCATTTAGAAATGCATTTTGTCGATGTATTCTACAAGTGTATGTGGCTTAATGCTTATGAGGAGTGGCAGTGGGTCAGTTCGCGCTGGTGGTCTACTTAGTGGGTCGGTGGTTCAATTGCTGCCATCTGAAAGTGTCCTTGAGCGAGACACATATTAGCAGGTTTGACATCAATATTTTACCCAATTTAGTCTTACACAATAATGGATGTGGGAGTCACTGAATGCTTACTTGTACTGTAAAAAGCCCCTGAGTGCTTAAAAGATTAGTAAAGCACAGTATAACTGCATTACATTTATACAAGAGGAGACTAAAGCTACTGGTAAACAACAAAAAAAGAAAAAACAAACCTTTCTGAAAATCTAAACTTTAGCAAACACACACTGAAAACTAATTGAAACTAAAAATAAATTCTGAATGTTAAAGACAATATTAAGTAAACTCTAACTGATAATCCAAAACTATTACGACCTTGGCTGGTAGCTTCTTACACATAACCTTACTTGGCCTTGCCTTGAATTCAACTGCCAGAGTTTTAGGGAAAAATTACAAACCTTTCCTGAATAACTGACATAAAACCTCAGCTTAGACCTGGCAATCTGCAGCTTCTCAGTGATAGGTTTGTACACAAGACTCGTGCCAAGTTGTGAATCAGTGTTGCTGGCCAAACCAAGGCCGTGAGTCACAATTTAGTTCAGCACTTATTCTCTCTCTGCTCCGAGTGCTTATAGTTTTTCGGAGACCTCCAAAGTGTAAGAATAGCTTTAAACTGAAAACTGTCATGAAGTAAAGTAGTGCAGGAACTTAATGTGGCGGTTTACATCTGAGAGTTCCTACTTATTTTACAAAAAACAGGCAGCAAATTGTGAACGTGTGCCAACAAGCTGAAGTCCCTGTTTTTGCAGAGCATTGCTCTTCGATTTTTCTGTTGAGAAACTTGTGTCATTATTGATAAAATGACTTTTCGATTATGCATGTTCTGCTTGGTATAGTGGTTTGACAGCTAAACTGCCAGTGATGTGAAATAATATCAAGTGAAATATGCATTAATAAACTCCTTTTATACTGGTGCCATGTTGTGGAACTGCCTTCCTCTACATATCCAGCTTTTAAATATGAGATGAGCTTATAGAAATCAGGTTACGGCTTTTTAATGGACTTAATTTAATGACTTATTTTTTTTATGAATAACTGTTGTTTGATGTGGTATTTATTTGTTACAGTATTTTTAAATTGGTGTAATGTGTTCTGGACTTCAGGATTACATTGCTTAGTTTTTATGTTACATGTCTGGTGCTTTTTTAAATGTTTCTTTGTCATCTTAATATCCTCAGACCTTGTTAGAAAGAAATGTTTTTCACTTTAACATAACCCTTGGATTCTTGCTTTCTTTTTTCTAGTAACACATGAATCATATCTAATCATATCAAATCAAATCATATCAAATCAACGGTGAAATAAAACTGAAAAGTTCTGACCCATGCACTTCATAGTAGTGATACAATTTATTTGCCTCTTAATGTACTTTCATATTCAAAAACTAAAACTTTTTCTTATTTATTTAACAATTCAACTCTGTAAAAAATGATTTCCCATTTTTAAGTCAACAACAATTCACATTATGTAAACATAAAAGATGCACAATTAAAAAACCCTAAATAAAAGATAACAGAAAGTAGCTCACACAGGATACTGACAATAACTATGTGTGAGAGAGTTTTTGTTGTGTTCTGTGTTCTTTGGTGCTTAATGTGTTCCTTCTGCGCTGCTTTGGTGTTTGAGATGCCTGTCGTGACTGTGCAGCGCTTAGCCTTGTTTAAATTATTAACAGTAACTAACTTTACATGGAGACAAATACGTTTCCTAATGAATTCAGACATCATGCAAAAATACTGTAAAATTCAGAATGCCTGTGAGAGACTTTAAGCTGGGGCACATTGGGTTATCTAATAATACATGAAGCAAATGGCCTACAGCACTATCAACTGAAAAATAAACTATTTGAAATGACATAGGTTTAAAAAAAATGCAGATTATGATGATGCTTTTTTCATATTTAATGGGCCCTGTATGGTTTGAGTGTTACATTTGTGGGCTAAAACTATTTCTCCTCAGTGTGACTGAAACTACATTTACTCCACGATGCTTTGAACTGTGAAACGTTACAAAACAAAACAAAACAAACAAGCAAACAACAACAACAACAGAATGTCACAGCTCAGAAAAACAAAGGCCGTCCCCAGCAGTCCCATAAGTCAAAACTGTCCTCTGATCCTCTGCAGCGACTGACTGACGGCACAGTCTGAGTGGGTAGATACACACTTGGATATACTGTATATGGTAAAAGGATTTGTCATATCAGAACTATTGTGTGTGTGTTGGTGTTTTCTAGAGGTTTAGACACCTCAAGTCAAATTTTGCCTTGAGCCTGTAGTCAGCCTTGTTTGAAAGCCCTCATCCAAATAAAACAGACAAAAGGAAAAACCACAAACAAGAATGATTCTCATATAGATTTTCTGGGCTCTGTTCAAGTATGCACACCAAAGAGCAAACAGCCAGCTTGCTGAGCTGGAGTCAAATTTCACCACAGTGCCAAGACCTGTAATCTGGCCAGAGGACAAGTTACCAAAAAATCTGTCCAACGACAAAGCTAAATGTGAATCTTGCTTCCAGGTCCTGACTTTATTTCGAACTGCATGGTGCGAATCCAAGTAAAGGCAAAAAACTGCAACTATGCAAACTTCAGAGTAAAATTGCACCCAAAAAACTTATTAAAACAGAGTATTTTTGAGTGGTTTACAAAATTTCATTATTGTTCCTTGAAATAAACAACTTTTTCATTCAGGAAGTAATTTAAAGAAATAAAAGTGATTTTATTTGTTATTGTGTTGGACTGACATTCCTCGTTCAAAATTATTTTCATGCTGCTGGACCAAATTACAAATCCTTAATAAATAACAACACGGTGAAAATATATTAAAAGGACAGCTCGTATGTTGTAATCTGCATTGCTTTTTCTATGATTTATCATAACTCAATTTCCTGTTTGCTTCATAAAGATTATAAAGTTTACTGATTTATCGAAGCCCATTACAGTTCCAATGGTGGTTGTGCATGTAAGATAAATGTTAGAGAATAAATAAACAGCCCTGATGTAAAAAGATGCATTAATGTAACCAGAGTATTTGAGTACTGTGTGAAATGTCGATGCGACACAAAGGCTGGACACTTGGTTTGACCGGCTGCATGTGAGGATCAGAAACATAATGGCTTCACTATTGAGAAATGCAGGAAAACAGGCACCATGGGAAATGGAACAAATATGAAATTCAGCAAGAAGCTCAGGGACAGTGATAGCAGGGGGAAGAGGTGAGCTGTATTTCACTCCAGAAGTGAAAGATTGTGGCAGATCACATGCTGGCAATTCTACTTTGGGCCTGTTGTGAGCAACAGAGATTTATCAAATGCTCTGCCGTGCGCCGGCTGCAGCAGATACTGATGCTGTCCTAAATTTCATCCAAAACTCCTCACATATCATTTGTCTCTAAAACTAAATTAAAGTCAAAGCAGTTCTTAAACTAAAATTGGAATAAATTTTTGCTAATATATCAGTATAGTATAGTGTATGTATCATATATTTGTTTGTTTTAACCAAGCAGCTCATGAGCTGAAATTGATGATTAACTTGATGTTATTCATAAATAAGGAATTTCTTCCAATCAGTCAGTTTGGTGGAGTCAAGCACTGTCAAAATGGCAACGGCCAGAGTCAACACAGAGCTTACCATGGCTCCTCAGAAACGTGAAGAAATTTTACTAAGACAACGTTCGTGTTTTAAACAGTATGTGGTTTTGACTTGTGCACTAATTTGATAAAAAGCTGTATTTACCAAAGAAAGAATACATTTTTAGACATTTTTTTCTGCTGAAGATGTCAGTTTTGTTTGACTGATGCGATATCTGTGCGAGTTCTTTCCAAAAATAATCAAGTCAGTTCTAATGGCCAACAACAACGAATAGGCATTTATGGTATAAAGCAGTTATGAAGTGCAATTCAACTGCAGTTGCTCACGACAACCAAACAGGCCAGTTTAGGGGTTATCGCCGAATTTTATTGTCCTACTTGTGCTCATGCAAGCGCATGTTAACTCCCTGCTGTTCATCAATAGCCGAGGTTGTCTTAAAGCTGTTAACACTTTGCCTATTTCATTGTCGCATTGATATGAGAAAGAAATTAAATTCAGGCCACCAAAGCATTCACTTGTTTCATTATTCAACTATGCAGAATTAAAAAATTAAACACCAAGTCGAGAGTCAGCTCGTCTTCAGAATGGAAGTTTCATGCGTGCCGTGCTGGCTCATTTTAAGTAGAGTTAACCTAAACAGCCAAAGAAACAAATAGCCTAAATAACGAGTACGAGTCGCAATTGCTAACTGTCACTTTTCCACAAATGTTTGTAAATAAATTACATGCACCAACCAGTAGTGCAGTATGGATGATGACAGCATGTCAGACAGTCACTGCCATGTTAGATGCCCACCCAGTCCCTACAAGTGTGTCAAAGCTTACTGTGTATTGAAAAATGGCAAAATATGCTCAATACTTTCACAGTCTAGCAGATATTAAGCGCTGTAGCTTTTTTGCTCACACAAAAGGTGAGGTGAATTTCAGTTTGTGTTCAACTTTAATAATAGTAGTTAGATTAAAATCACTGCAGTGCCAAAGTGTGATGTTCTCCAGAAAAGAAAAAAAAAAAAAGCGTTATATGTCTTCATTCCCCATTAAAGCTCAGACTGATGATCAAATGCATCATTTGGTGCACAGTCGAGAAGAGAAGGAATTAGAAAACAGTTTTCTACTACAATGCTAAAACGAGCTTGACTTTTCCAAGTGTGATTTCAAAGCTGGCTGGAGAGATGAACTCATTAGAGTGAGAACAGAACATCTTTAATGTTAATAGATGTTACGATGAAGGTTTTCTCTGCTGCATGCGCCCACCACAGACACACAGTGCAGTGTTAAACCACCATAACCATAGTAATGCACAATACCTTCCCAGGTTAGACGTATTTGATCGGGTGGGAGGAGCTGCATTATGCAGGCGCAAGTTTACAATGTTCTGCTGTCAGTCAAGTCGGAGGCGGTAACAGGGACTGGCTGTGTCCTGGTTGTACCGTGACGCCTTCTGCATTTGTGTGGCCTGTTATTCTTACAGGTGTAAAAAAAAGGTTATGTGGCTCATATTCTACTGAGTGGGCCACATCTAAAGCTGCTCCATTGTCCTCCTGAATCCATTCTATTCAACTATCTCTCACAATCTATTTCTTTCTCATCGTAAATGTTTATACTTGGAGGCAATGGCTCATTGCGGAGGGAGCTAGGACATTCAGTTTGCCGTTACAGACTGTAGGCTGTAAGGGCTGGAGAATGAAGTCAGATCCTGAAAATTTGAACAGTCAGAAGGGCAGATATATGATAGAAATATGCAGATTATCATAAGGTGTGCTATTTTGTCAGTATGGTAAACACATGGATTTTACCAACACTTTGCTCAAGCCAGAATTAGATAAAGTAAATCAAACTAAACTAGCAGGGCAGAAAAAAGACAAATAGAAGACAAACAAATACACAGTTTGAAATAAAGTGTTGTTGAATGCCCATACAGACACACAGTCATAGTCTACACACAATGAGCCACGTAATGACACCATGCAAGACAATAAAGCACAAAGTGCAAGAAATCTAACTCTTGCAGTTACTACAGGACAATAACCAAACAGGCACAGCGGTGGCAACAAAGCAGCAACAAACACTATTTTTAAAAAGACCTAATAGCCTTTGTATGCAGGAAGGCTGTGTCATCATCAGAAATAATGAATATGAAACAATTTTTATCCAGCAGCTGCCAGCTGGAATCCAACCCAAACAAAAAAAAAGTCATTATTGCAATGTCCAGATTTGATTTCTTTTTAGAACAAATCACCTTTTACTAGAAATTTCTGTTGAGAATCTATGGTGTATGTTAGGCATCTGTTACATGTTCAAAGAGGAGGATCGCTCTTCAAAAGTTGCCTCATACAGTTAAAAGTTCTAATGACACGATACAGATTTCAAAATTTTCAAAATTTCAAAAAGAACTGAGTTGTGATTTGTGATATTGGGCTTTTAAAACTAAAGCTGACGTGACTAAAAACGGTATCTCTTATAAATAGTCCTACTTATGCACATGTTTGCAGCACCAAGATTTGTAAATGCTGATACATTGTCAAGATGCAATATTATAATACAGTCATAGTTCCCTTATGCTACTGCTAAACTAGAAAATTACTTGAATGTTAAAATAATTAATAAGTTCGTGAGAATAAAAAACAACTTTTTTTTACATTTAAGTGTTAAGAATGTGTTGAGAAGTCAGTGCTGTGAAGTTTAAATGCTACTATATGTGTTTACAGTGGATCATCAGTGCTCATTAATGAGCTACACACAAATTAGGACTCATTTAAACTCACAGTGGAGCAGCAGCAGCAGCAGCAGCAAAAAAGAAAAAAGTAATTGTATTTGGAAGATTTGGCACATTTATGAAACCTTAACAGTTAACTGCTCTTCATTTATCAAGATGGATCACGACCCAGACTAATTTTAAATGAGCATCTCCCTCATTTTCTGTGTTTTATGCTGATGTCTGCCAGCTGCTCTAAAAGTATTCTAATGACAGACACTCACATATAGTTTAATGGGGCTCTAAAGGAGTTAACAGTAGAGATAGACATGATTAACTGATGTTTTGTGCAATAAAAATGGATAACTGACTTCTTAAAATGGCTTTATTAAAGGTGGTGAGAAAAACAAAGTAAACAAAGTGACATTTTGGTTGCAGTAAGTGACTTATTTTCGAGCCTCCACTGAATAAAAAACAATTCTGGGACTTTTTCACAAATTCGGCACTGCCTTTTGGTATTATTTTATTGACTTTCTGGCTTTTAAGCTTCTCTTGCTTTACCTAACTTGCCAATAAGCTGTTAAACAAAACATTTTTGCCCTTTTCTCCTTATTGAACTTTAAAGCATTAGCACTTTAGAGCTGATGAAGGGGGCATTTTTTTTTTTTGCGATAAGTAGCCTAGGTGTCAAACATTCTAAAATGGCAATTTGTTAAGAATGACATATTGACCAACCTGCGAAAATGACTTTTCCTGCAATGCGTTTCTTATGTTATGAGAAAAATGAATATATCTACCTGTTATATGCCCTTCTTCCCGGTAATCCAAAAATTGAGATTGCATGTCAAAATAGGATCAGATCTGTCTGTGCTGAAGATATTCTAAATCCAGACGACACATGCAATGTAGTAAACACACAAGGCCACAGCCAGCAATGTTGTACACCCTGACTTATGGCTGCACGATAAACCATCCTTTAAAAAGAGGAATTTCAAGCAGACAGGCAGGGGATGTATGATAGATTAGTTGTGTCAGGTTTTTATATCAGCCATTTAAGTTGTCACCCTCCACAGCAAACAGCCTCACAGGCAGACAAACCTCAGCAGATTTCTGCACGGTGAGCACTCTTTCGTTTCCTTCTTCTTATGCAATGAAGCCAGTGCATATGATTGAGAGATTATAGATATATAACAAAAGCAAAATCTGGAGAATGGACTGCACATTGCAGGTGACACATCATCAGCGTCTAAAGACATGATGTCTGTCCCGGTGTACTTTTATGTATATGTCCTTTTCCCATGAGATATTCATCAGTATCAGCCATTCTTAATAAACCCATTCTAGATTTCTGATTGTCTCTCATTTGAGCCTTCCTCCTGGCGGCCCACCCAGCTGCATCCCCTGTCACTCTAATGGTATTTTCTCATATCAACCAGCTTATCAAATCCAAATTCCAGTGATGGATAAATCTGCCTGAGCTGATGCGATGGAGTGCCTCCTGCTGCTATCAATCAACGTGTTGCCAGATGATTGTGTCCTGCTGGAATGTATGACATTATGAGGTCCATTTGGAGGGCCCAGCTGAGTTACAATGGCTCCAATCACTCAAAGTCAATTTTCGGCATTGGTCGCCTTTTTGTAATCTATGCTCTCCTGGAAAAGCCTCCTCATGACTCTCATGCATGTTGTGCTCTCCATGAAGAACAGAGCCATTTTCACCTCTTATCCTTTGGGAGGTCCTGTTCAGTTTCCACAGGCGTTCCTCTGTGTGAGTGAGGAAGGCATGATTGTATGTTTAAAAGGCACTTCTGCACACATGGCTACAAGTGACTGTTGAAGAATGGTAATCTTAATGAAAACAACCCTGTGCAGCATGAAGACTACCTTTCAGGCTGCTTGCATGAATGCAATGTAATTTGCATCTGATTGCAGCACGACAGTGCCCAATTTAAAAAAATACAAAGAAA
>JAQFJA010000003.1:7386695-7396855 GCA_029874485.1 Naso brachycentron
GCGCTTCAAAAATCAAACTGTTTCTTACAGAAATCCCTCGATGTGCTGCTTTATATTGGAATTTCAGCACAGAGCATTGATTTTCTGAATGCTAGGGATTGAACTTACCGAGGGTAAATACACAATATATTAAGAGAATTTCCCCTCCCTTAAACGAGTAATATGCCTCAGCAGAAAAACAAACTTTGTGTAAACCTGTGAAAATCTGTTTGGGCTTGCTTTAAATCACAACACTCCATCCAGACACACATTCTAAAATCCCTGTTGGAAGTTCCTACATGACAAAATATCTTCTAAAATCACAAGAGATTTCCTCAACAATTACATCAGATTTCATCAAATTTCACCACACTGGGATGCTTGTGTCTCTTCTGTGGACAGGTGCTTTGCCCTAAGCAGCAAACTCCTCCCTGAGAGAGAACAGCAGAGAATAAATCAAACATTAATATGCAAGAGGGCTCCGCCGTTCGGCTGCCGTTTGTATTCTTCTCCCTGGTTGGCTGGCCTTTCTCTCGTGAATATGAACAGGATATGTTGACTCTGCATGGCCGCGATCCAGTGTTGAATCAGAGCTGTGGTTTCAGGCATGGCAACACAGGAGGAACAGGCTGCAGCCTATTTTGAGGCTTTAAGTTTAACCCAATTACAGTGTGCTGACTGAAC
The DNA here is from genome assembly GCA_029874485.1 of Naso brachycentron. NCBI lineage: Eukaryota > Metazoa > Chordata > Actinopteri > Acanthuriformes > Acanthuridae > Naso > Naso brachycentron. The sequence continues at coordinate 7,387,359 of JAQFJA010000003.1, forward strand.
CAGCACCAGTCAGGTGATGTGCTGCCTTTGAAAACTGGGACAGCAATGTTATAGACATGGAAATGTGATGCAGTCGAAACAATAACAGTCTGTTTTATTCGCTGAGACAAGGGGAAAATGACTTACACAGCGAGCAGGATCTCCTCGTGGAGTGTGGAGAATAAAAATGGAGGCGCAGGTTAACATGCAATAACGGCTCAGGTCTCCCTCATGACAGCGTGAGACACCTATCTGTGACCTTGGCAGCTATCATCTGCGAATGTGCTTCCATCTGCCAAACACTCCTCGAGCAAAAGAGACAAATCGCATTCTTAGCTGGATGGCTTTCCACATCTTCATCTACTTCAAAATAAATGTATGCCCTAAGATAAGCTTTTAATGGAGGCCTCTAGCCTGGTTGCAGTGACAATGAAAGCATAAAGCCAGTAGATAAACAAAGGCACGGCAGCGCCACCTGAGGCCCTGTTGTCTGAAAATCAGTGAGAGTTTCAATTTGGAGAGTTTTTCTTTGCAAGTAATTGAGGTAATCATTTGAGGGAAGCCACCAGAGAGGCAGGATATGAAAACCTGGCTGCTTCTGGGAGGCATGGCTTTGAAACGAATCCCATCCACGAGCTGCTCTGTTCATACGCACTGATGCGCTTTTCCCTCAGCATCCGCCCTCCAGCCATCCACCTGAGAAAGCACTTTAGAAGCTACTGAAGTAGGGCAGATGACAGTTTTGCCGATGTTTCTTTTTTGTCACTTCTACTGTGTGGTATCATCATCAGCCCCAATGCTGCTCACGGATCTCAGATACAAATCATAGTGTCATGCGAATGCATTCCCTCAGCCAATTCCACTTGGAGACTCTTGCAGCACTTCACCACTCCTGTGAGGCTTAGATCTTGCTAATTTAATCTCACATCACCCTAATTTAATATCAAGCAGACACGACGGCCGCCTGTGTAATTAAGTGATACATTAACTCACTTCATAGAGAGAAAGTGAGTGTGTTTGTGTGTTTCTGCTTTTATATTTCTCTATACGTGTACTTTTATCTTCATACATAACACTGTCTCAGCTTTGTCTTGAAATCTACAGTGTATCATATGTAGACGTCATCTTTACACATGGCCACTGATCTACTGCCACCACTACTAATAATATTGTTATATTTTTTATGGACATCTAAGTGAAAAATCGACACCAAAGACCAACATTTCAACACACAGTCATGCCTGATCTAATAATAATCATGTAACCGTGGCTACAGAGAAGTGCCAAACTCTCTTTCCCGCTGTGCTGTGTAATCTGTGGAGACATGGGATTGTTTGAAGTGTTCTCTGTGCAGTTCCGTGAAGTTTAAAGCAGCATTCGTGCTGTCTCCTTGGTGTGGACAGTGGCATCGATGGCAGGGACCTCGTGTCACCGTACCTCCGGGACATCATTATTGTTCCAGGTAACGCTGAGTGGTGCAGGAAGATCGGAGAGCAGCAGATGTGGGGACTTGTTAGGAACTTTATTTGCCATGGTACCCTTCAACAGACATCACTCTTAATTGGGTCTCCATGGATAAGGCTAGGCATCTGGACTGTTTGCTCGTGAACGGACTGAATGACGTCCTTTTGTGCTCTCATCGCCACGCACACATGCACACGCACACGCACACACTCCTCCTACGCTTTATTTCAAGCTTGTTTAAGTTATTTTACACCAGCAGCATGCAAATATCTATGTTACAAGGAGGCTCTTGGTGCTATTACTCCATCTAGTGGCTGTTTTAACTTCCATGAGAAAAACATGGGGGCTCTGCATTGCACACACTGCACCAGCAACATGATTGTAGCCCCCCCCTCCTCTGTGAAGTTTTCATTCCACTGTCATGCAAATGAAGCTCTGGAGCTACATCTCTGTTTGACCACAGTGATCTATCAGCCACCAGTACCCAGTCGATTCACTTCTTTGTCTAACTACTCATTTACCCATTGACTCTGCACATCCGTGCAAACATGTTATTGATTCACAGGTTTACAGTTTATATGCTCTCATTGGTCTGACCAGCAACAATATGTAAAAATCAATAGGGCAGTGAAGAGCTCAGTAGATGCTGTGCTGTGACTGTTCATCTGGCTGCCATCTCGTTAGATATAAGAAAAGTGCACATCAAACATACATGACAAATACCCACCAATTCAATCAATTTGTCATATACAACATTTCCCATTGTGTGTTTTAACTCAGAAATAATCAATATTTAATTCTGAAATGTTTCAAGTTATTAAGCGTAATGTGAAAGATGTGTCTTACAGTGAAAGTCTTCACCCAACTCTGCAGTTCTCCTCAGCTCTGTAGTGTTTTCAGCATCTCTCAGCTCATTGTTTTGGTTTTACCGCCCACAGCACAAGTGTTTTGGTAACGATAACTCTGATCTTACCTGGAAACCAGACCAGTCTGCTGAGCTCATAGTTTATTTTCTTGGCAGATGTGTCGGGCATACCTTCAGTCATTTTTCCAAACTGACATAGGAGCACCAGCAGTCCATAAATTTAGGTAATATGTCACGCGTTTTGACGATCTGATTGGTATCCAATCTTTGGGTCCATCCAGTGCAACTCACCAGGCTCCCAAAACTAAAATCAAACTGTGGAACAACACAGTGCTGATCAATTATGAATCAAGATCAAGACTGCATTACCTATAGAAAAATATTTTAGTATATTATTCAGCTGTGATTTCAGAACCTTTGTGACCAGGTCGCCATTATTTTCCCACTTGACATCAGACCAAGCACTGCCCCAAATTGCATGTGACACCTAGTGCTACATCACAACTCGCTCAAATTGGTTGTAGGTCTATCTAATTGTGTCAGCTGACAGGTAGCCTACCAGAGCAATCCAAAAAGGAGAACATATTAAAGCTTTCAGCAGCTAGAGAGTCAAATATTTTTCCTCATGAGTTGGTGGAAACCATTACAGAGCTTAAAAGCGAGTGTAGAAAATTGGTGCTCAGAAATATGACTCAGTCAGAATAAATGCTAATGTTGGTCTGCGTCTTCTGGATGTCTACATAGGCAACTGCTTGCTAACATGTTTGCCATTATGACTATAAAGCACTATACTGTATGTTAGCTATCTACAACTTGTTGCACTGCTCCCAAGTGGCAAAAAATCAATTTTCAATTTAAATTTGACAAAAATGTTGTTAAAACTCTAGCTGACCTTATTTTGTTTAGACAGACATACATGCCATCTTGGCACTAATGGTGTATAAAGTTGTATGAGGTATTAATTGTGTTTAATGTATTAATAAGTCTAATAACTTTTTGTATGTACTGTACAGGGTGTCGGGGTGTCATGTATAAAATACATCCACTGTGAATTTTTTAGATTAATTATTGAATACATTTATCAAAATATCAATAAGATCAAATGCATTTTTCTTTAGCTTTATTTATATTTTAAACACTTGAAACAAGTTGCAGGTATGACATTAAACATTAAGACATGTACAGTACCATAAAAAAATGTGGAATGAAAAAACACAAGTTTTAAAATTCACGTGATAAAGTAAAACATCTTCAACACAATTAAGTGAGAGTAAGGAATGAGTATTTTTAAAATAAATATTATTAATGAGAGTCACACTTGTATTTAGATGTAGTATTGAGGTAGAGCTTTGAGTAACAATCATTAATTTCTCACTGACTGGTTTATTTATTTTGACCAGCATGAAAGTAGTAATGGCACACTGAGAAAAGTGAGACACTAAAAATGAATAAGGAATGGATATATTATTTTCTAGCAAACGCAACAAACTCATATGTGTTTTCCTACATGTTTTCAAGGCACCTAAAAACAAATGTTTACAAATGGCTCTTCGTTATAAGGAATGTTAAAGCTCATCCAGGTATCTCTGAAATGTAGGTAATATTTCTTTATATCAGCACGCCACATTTATAAAATTCCTGTGGCGATGACAGTGATAAAGTGCTCAATAGTAAACTGTGGTCACTCAGCATTAGACGAAAAAAAACATACTTCGATTGTCAGACAGACACATTTTTTAAAAGTACCCTTTTCATAAAAAAATAAAACATCAGCAAAACATAAATGTAGTTGACAGCAGTGTTGAGAAATGAAGACAGAGCTGTAGTCTTTTCTACTTTAGCTTCGTTTCTACATTCAGAAATAAGTCATTTGGGAAAAGTGTCTTGGCAAAGATGTCCTCTAAATGTCTTCGCTCACATTCTTCTTTGAATCCAGTGAAGGAAGGTTGCCCTGACAATATGTCATACAAGTGGTAGTACAGTAAGTCACAGACTTATTTCAGTACAGGTTTTCATCAGCAAATCCATCTGAAACAAGACAGAAAAAAATAATAACGGTGAAATGAATTTTACGTTACTTATTGTGAATATATTAAAGGAAAATCATTAGCTCAGTGGCTGTGTTGGCAGGTAGAAATTACCTTGCTGAGGGCCCCTCTGCAGGTAGTGGTTGAGTTGATGCAACCCAGTGTTTTGCTCATGGTGTCCCAACTGCAGACTGAAGGCATCCATGACAGCAAACTGCTCTGCAGACAGCTGGTCCTCTGGGATGGTCGGGGAGTGACCGAGGGGCTGCAGCTCCATCTGATGGGACCCATTCCTGCTGCGCAACAAGTCCTGCTGGTAGCTGTGTGATGCAACACCAGAGTTGGACAAGCTGCTTTTCCGTACAACCATGTCCAGGTCTTTAAGGACGCTGTCGAATATGTCATCACTGAGGACCAGCTCACGCTTTGGAGGAAGGACAGAGGGGAGAGGTGTGCGAAGGGGCCAGTCACAGGCTAAGGGCAGAGTATTAGTAGTTGCACTTTGAGACGGATTCATGGAGTGATACATGGCAAAGCTGCTGGCAAGGGAGGAGATCTGCTGAGCCAGAATACTGATCTCTGCCTGCTCCATCTCGTTGTAAAGGTTAGACTCAGTGGATGTGGGAGATTGGCTTGGGGTAAGAAGGCTGGAGTGTGCGGGCAACACATGGTGAGGAACATGATGCGCTTGGACAAGGCTGCCCCCTTGTGGCTGCTCGAGAAGGCTAAAGTCATCCTGATGCAGAGCACAGTCCACCGGGCTCTCACACATGTCAGACACAGACAGGCAGTCTGGAACTAATCGAGCATTGGATGTAGAGCTTTGGAAATCATAGATCGGAGATGAGGAGGAGTATGGAGAGTGAACGCTGAGCGTGCCGAAGGCTGCCTGGTCAAAGTTTTGTTCAGCGGCTGCAGGGAGGGAGTCGGAGGGTGATTGCTGACAGGTGAGGCCTCCCTCTGGATAGGAGTAATAGGAGGGAGATCCCTCAGGGGAGGACAGCAGCTGATCTGTGTATCCGTGTGAATCCATCAGGAGGTCATGGCTGAACTCCTCCTGCTGCAGAGGGGAGCTGGAGGAGGCTGGGCTGTAGGGAGGAGTAAAGAGAGCAGGGGTGTCACCTAAAGAAACAGGCGAGCTATCGTCCTGGAAGGAGGCGCACGCCACATAATATATGTCTTGGTCTGACTCCCTCCTAGCTCTTGCACCTAGTGGCTCTTCGCTTTGGCTGTTAGACGTCCTCTTCCTTTTGAAGCATGTCGTGTTGTAGCTCTGGCTGTGGGGCGCCTGTTGAGCTGCAAAACTGCAGGAACTTGCAAGAGATGATGGTTTGAAGGCTTGGCTGCTGATTTTCTTCCGCAGGAACTTTGCCTCGGTTTCACTGCAAGAGCAAAACATCGTGTTAAGTCTGTGTTTGTAACTTGTGACAGTTAAAACATTTCTTACACTACCAGCTCATGCCTGCAGGACAAGTGGAGCTCATCATACCTGACAGTGAAGTTTGTGCAGCTTATGCTGTGGCACTCCGAGTCCTTGTTAGCTTGAATGTAGATCCAAGTCCATGACAGATCCTTGCACTGGAGTCTTAGCACCATCTCGACTTGGAAGCCCTCATCTGCCTGAACTGAACAGAACACGAAAGGAACAATCATGATTATCTTATCTTGCACACTGGCAAGCTAAATGACGGGCACACAATAAAATTGGTGTTCCATACTGAACAGTAGGGCTGCAAAATCTTTCTCGTTCTCATGTTTCTTTAGTTTATTATGTGATGCACTGTAATCTTTTAAGAAGTCTTCCTGAAAAGAATTGCTCACTTACTTAAACTTCTGTGAGACTCTGCACCCAAAGTAAGATCTTCAGGGTGGACAAGACTGTACCACGATCTGCCGGTCATTTCTTCCGCTGAGTACCCCCAAAAATATAAAGCACTAAAAAATGGAAACACACAAAAAAAGTTTGTCAGCAACATGTGCAAGAATATTTTGATCTTATCTATTTGAAGAGGTTGGTCTCTGAGTTTACCTGTCTGACAGCTGAGTAAAGGACATATCCAGTCTGTGGACACTGTTGAAGCTGTGACAGAAGTGGGGGTCGGAGCTCTGCAGGCGGTTGACTGTGGGGGTACAGAGGGCCACAAACAGAGGCTGAGTGGTGGGACTGACTGAAGAGGACGACGGGCAAGGGAAAGACTGGAAGCTCCCTCTGACCATCATGGAACAGCAGCTGCCCTGTTGAAGCTTGAAGGCCTTGGAGGTGTGCATGCAACATACAAAGCTCCTCTCTGAGGAAAGATAACATGTTATTTTAGTTACTCAGTAGTAAGAAAAGTTTAAATTGCGAGTCAATGGATCAGATTTTACGGGAAATTATTGAAATAGAAAGCGAGCACAAAGGGAGTCAAGCATTTGAGAGGAAAAGTGCTTTTCATTTTGGGAAGCATAGAATACCACAAGGCTATCAGTTAGTTATAAGTATGAACAAAAGTAAATACTACATGTAGCAACTTATAAGAGCTAGTAAAGTCCGTAAAGTTACCTAATGAGGCGTTGTTCTCAGTGTCCAGGTTTGATTGAACAATTGCAGTGTCAGAGCTTTCCACCATGTCATAGAAAGTGTCCCCTTGAAGCACATCTATCTGGAAAAAAAAGGTTTTGCTATTAGACACAACTAATTTAAGCTCAATGTGCCATGAAACTAAATAGTAAAGCGCCAAGGGATCTCCTCATTGAGACTTTATTAAATCAACAGACTCACCATGGAAAGACCGAGATATTCAACTACATTTTCAGACACATAGACCAGCCTCCCCTGGGCAGTAGTGACCAGGATGAAGCCGTGCAGAGCTTGAAGAAAGGCCTCGTATGGCAGAGAGCAGTGTGATGTCTCCCCAGCCGGGAGTCCTGAGAGAGAAAGGAGTGAGTTCAATTTTAGTTACACTGTGTGTATCTCAGCAGCAGGTTGTCACAGCTTTTATCTCTGATTTAGTCCCTGAGGTACAGCAAACTTAGTCCCGTTTTGTTCGACAGCGACACAGGCAGAATGTAGATCAGACGTTCAAAGAGAGTTAAGATTGCTAACTGAAGTGTGAAGGCTTACCTTGGAAGAGAACAGACTTCCTGATGTAGGTGCAGATGGCGGCCATGGAGTGCAGATAGGAGAGACGCTCCTGGTCCTCCTGAGTGATGGGCAGCAGAGCGCGCATGTTCCTGATCTCATGATTGATGTGGTCCCGCCGGGCTTTGGATGCTCCTTTGGTGGATCTGTGGGAGACCATGGTCACTCAGGTCAGAGTTTGGCAGAAAACTTGGGAAACTTAAGCTGGGGAGCTAAAGTTTTGTCTACTGCCACACTTCAAAAAATCTGTCTGAAGTCATCCTCTTCCAAGGGGTGCAAGAGTGAAAAAACATTCAAAGAAAGACAAAAAGAGTGATTGACCAGAGCCAATCTAGCGTCTTTTTCGCAACTCAGCCTACAGTGTCTTCCAAACAAGCAGAAGCGGGTCTTTGAATATCAAGGGTTCCTATGGAAACGGCTGATTTCAGAGGCTGTCGTGTCTGCAGCAGAAATGAAGGCTCTCAATAGTCTTTGTGTGTGTGATCAGTATCTGTCTGAGCCCATCCACAGAGAGCCTGGAGTTTTTATAGCTGCCAGAGCTTCAGCGTGGGCGTCACACACAAAGGGGGAGGCTGGGCTTCTGATGCTCCCTTCATTGCCTTATAAAGTGGGTGTCCTCGGAGCGGGGCTCCCCACGTCACAAGTACACAGAAAGTGCCACAAAAGGAGAATTATATCAGTTTGAAGTCCACCACCTCAACAATAAAGATATATTCATTTTGTAATTTATATTATGTGTTCTTCTGGAAACCCTACAAAGATTTTAAGTGTGTCAATGAATAATATCAAAGGGATATTATACCACAATTATACCACTTAGAGTCCACAGCCACATAATAAATCCCCAGTGGTCTCATTGAGTAAGTAATTTATCAAGGCTGTTGATGTTTTTGCACGCAGATTCTGCAACAAAGCAAACCAACAGAGGCCAGCCTGCCCCAGTTTGTCCTTTTTAATGCAGTAACAGCATCACAGTGGCTGGATTAGCACGTATCACATACAAAACCAAGGCTGCAGACTGGAGAAAACTGGATTAAGCGCTTCCTGTCGCGCGTGCACTGCAGGCAGCAGAACTGAGTCTGAAATCTGCTCAGCAGTCATGAATTGATTCAGCCACTAGAGGACGTGGAGCAGAGAGGAAGAGGAGCATCACTGACCTGTACCTCCTGCACAAGGAGCTGCGTCGATCCTCGGGCAGATGATGAGACGTGCACGGAGCTCTCACGTGACATTTGCAATAGTTGCACCAAATAGTCATTTTGACATAGAAGTTGCCACCTAAGCTATAACATACACTAATGTAATGCTCAGTATGAGGAACTCAGCAGGGAAGCATTAAGTCTAAAAACTGATGCTATGTTGAGTTCTTTCTACATTTTTGAGTAGAAACAGATCATGTAGTCTTGATGTAGTTCCCCTGTGAGGAGAGAGTTCACCGCCGCAGCCTCAGTCCGGATGATGAGTGTCGAGCCCCCATGTGCGTCCCTCCTTTTATAGGCTGGACCCGACACCTCTCATCCAAGTCAGCCGGCGGGAAAGAGCAAATAACGGGATAATGTTACTTGTTGTGACGCGCTGACAAATGATCGAGGCGGGTTATATTTAGAGGTGTAAACTCCAAAAATAACTCGTTACAGTTGACGCAGGATCCGACTCAGCGACGTACAGAGACAGAAATGCAGCTACATGATGCTTCACGTCCGCACTGTGTGCAAATGCTGTGAGGATTAAATGAAATATTGATTTTGTGGCAATCAGCAGTTTCTGGCACTGATGTTCAGACGCTGTTTGGAGCGTGTTTTTTTTTTTAATTAATTAAATTAAATAATTTTTTAAATGAGAAAGATGTTTAATAAGAAATAAACGAAGTTCACCAGATAAACACTCAGATTCATAATAGAAATCTACAGTGTATATATACATATGTATATATTTCACTGAAAACAGACCAAACCTCTTAAGTTTTGACTAATATACTTAATTTAAAGCAATTATTTGTTTTTTTGTTTGTCTTTGTGTGTGTGTTTTTTTACATTAGCTT
>JAQFJA010000003.1:7403086-7417172 GCA_029874485.1 Naso brachycentron
GCATATTAACTACACTATAGACACATTGTTACTGTGGGAGCAAGTACCAAAGAACTACTTTTCTGGGCGTAGTGACAAGGCACCTGGGTCACTTGGTTAGTCGAGGTTACTACCAAAGGTACTCCATCTGCTATTACATTGTTTTGGGATATTCTGATGTATTTTAGGCTTTAGTGGGCAGTAATGGTGTATCCCCACTACTTCCATTAAACGTGCAAAACTGCAAGTGTGAGACGGCTATCTACACACTAACTGCACAGCATTACACTGAGTGACATTTTCTTTGTAACAATGAACACGGCCACTGAAAAAGTTCCCAACAAATGCTTTATCTGTTCCTGTACGAGTGATAATTGTTAAAAACTATAGTTTCCAGCTGTTAAAGGTTGGGCTGGTGTTTAGAGACAAATCAACACAATTTTGGTCTACTAATGGGATCTGCTGACCACATCAAAACTACTGAACATCACCACATTCATCCTTTATCTAGAAAAAAAGATTTTAATAAAAGACCACCACCACATCAGTGTTTTAAAAGTTTTGTTCCTAAAATTGTAATTAGCATAACAATAATAATCAAAAACAAAGAAACAAAAAACAACCTGAATAAACATTCCACATTTGAGCAAATTTTCAGTAATCTTCAAGCCGTGTGGTGAGTGTCCGATCTAATAACAGCCCTTATGCATTTAAAACATCTGCTCAGGTGTAGCTTTGCTCGTAACTGGACACACACGTCTACATTTTCCTGGTTTTCCACTGCGCTGTGAGTGAGCAGGTCACAAGAAAAAGCCTCTGAACGCTGCAGGATTGTCTATAAGAGGAACAACTACATTATGCATATTAGTGATGAACTCCCCCACAACAGGCAAACAGAAGCATGTGGGCTTGGATTACATGTGGATGGGACCACGTGCATACAAAACATACACAGCACATATTTGCATTGTGATTCCCCTTTACATTTGGCACTGACAAACAAACTGCAGTAGAGGGGTGGGGCAGGGTGTGCAGGTGAGTTTTTCACTCTTCCCATGACACAATGACATATCTTGAAAGAATAAAACAGACAACCAAAAATGCTAATTTTCCTGCAGAAAGTTTTTTTTTCTGGAGGAAAAGTAGATGTCCAACATGTAACAACTTATTAAAGAATTGATGAGACATGCTATCGAGGGAGGTAGATGGAATTGATTATTTTACAAGGCAGAGAGGCAGCTTGCTTTAGTTACCTTTGGGACCTATTATGCTCAATTCCTGCTCTATATTTTTATTCTGGGACTCCATTAGAGTGGCTTTGCATGATTCACAGTTCAATAAATTCCTTACTTATTTTATACTGGCCCCTTGTGAAGCAATCACAAGTACATAAGTACATCTCCTGTCTGAAACAAGTCGTTTGAGCTTCTGTCTTCCTCCCCAAAAGCTAATTTTCTTTAAGTTACTACAGCTGACATGTTACAGTATGCATCAAATGCACTGTAAAGGCAGCGAGAGCAACAGGAAATAGCAATAGGGAACTGACAAATTACTGAAAAAGATTCAAGATTATTTGGAGCATATAGACAAGCACATATTCAGAGGTGCTGCCAGCTGGAGAACCGCATCAATCTTGCCAAATATACATTAGCAGTGGCATCATACATGAGCAAAAGTGATGATGCTGTGGTGATCAAAAAGACCTAGATGAACGGGCAGGTAAGGGCTCTATCCAGTCAGGTGACAAGGAAGTATAACACGTCCAGAGCAAGACTGAAAGCTGGCATTAAGGGCGCAAACTGGAAACATCAGTAGGAAATGGAGAGAGACCTCGACACCAACAATACCAAAGGTATGTGGCAAGCAACCCAACCTGTCACAGGCAACAAAAGCAGGGGCACCCCCATCATGCCAGAGCCCACATTGGCAGATGAGCCTAACTCATTTAATGCTCGCTTTGATCGCCACAACAAAGACTCAGCTGTAAATCTACTCCACCTCCAGAAGAGAAAGCCACTCTCAGTATCTGCAGATATAAGAAGAATCCTGCTCAGTGAATATGAGTTAAGTTTAGCTGAAGTGCTATCTCAGCCAGACTGGAACCTCACCAGTTTGCATTCAGAACCAACAGATCCACAGACGATGCTCTTTCCGCCACCCTGTCTTCACACACCATGAAGGTAACAACGACTAGATCAGAATGCTGTTTGTTGCTTCAGTTCAGCATTTAACTCAATACCTTAATTAAACTAACTGTAAATTTAAACCACAGATAGTTCAGATTAGCAGTCACATCTCCTCCACTCTACTGCTCAACAGTGGAGCTCATGACAGTAAACTCCAACATGGAAGTTCATGGATGACACCACCACCATCATCAGCCAGATTTCCAACAATAATGAAAATCTTGCAGGGTGGTGCACAGAGAACAACCTACTGCCCAGCGCCAGCAAAAATGAGCAGACTGTTGGTTTTAGAGTCAGAGGGCAAAAACACAAAACCCTGTGCACATCAGAGGAGCTCAGATGGAGCAGGTGAAAAGCTTTAGGTTCCCGGAAATCAGCATCACTATGGACCTTTATTTCTTAAGGATTTTAAGGAAGAAAAATTCTATGCCAAGGTCTCAACTTTTGTGATGATGAGCAATAGAAAACATTCAAACTGGAATCTTCAAATTTTCATGGGATGTGCACCGCCCAGGACAGGAAGGTTCTGCAAGGGTCATTAAAACCACCCAGAACATCTCTGGTAACAATTTACCGAGTATCTTTGATAATGGAGAGGAGAAGCCGCTAACTTTTGCTAGCTTCGGTTGCCGTTGGCTAGCTAGTTCAGTCAGTATTGATCTCATTTGAATCTGCACGGACTGGGAGTTGTGAGAATTGAGGATTGTTGGCATTTACACCTTTTGCACAGGAGTGCTGGAGTGCCATGAGGAGTCTATTAGCCAAGTCAGTCAGCTTTGCAGTTAGTGTCCTTCCCATGCCGCCTTAGGCCTGAAAACCTCCCAGTGCTCCAAAACTCTTACACTAAAAGTGCAAACAACACCAATCAACGAAATCAATGCCAAAATTATGTTAGATTGTCGTGACAGTGGGAGATGCTGCATCGAGAGCAATCTGAAACACAAGATTTTTGCTCACATGGAATACTTTTACATTTACATCATTGTTTGACAGATTAGCTGCGTTTAAAATGAACATTCAACATTGTATGTGACAGAAAACAAGGAAAAGCACAATAGTTCCCCTTTCAGAGCAGTAGGGTGCTATCCAAGGTATAGTGGAGTTGGGGGTGGTAAGCATATAAAGCCAGCAAGCATTGAAAGCATTACACCCCTAAAAATCTAAAAAGCACTACACCATCTCCTTGTAATTAACATCAAAGTAATAAGTTAGTCTCATCCACTCAGTATACTGTGAATATAGAACTTAATTTGTCAAAAATGGACCTGGTAGTTTTACATGGTTTTATGACCATGCTGCAGTTGCAAAATGTACAAACTCATGATCATTTCAGTCACTTTGTATCTGAAACAGAAGGTTCACATTTGTCTCTTGGGTGGGACCTGTTGAGTGTGACATCAGGATGACATCCTCAACAAAGAGGTTAGCTCTCAAGACCTTTGGCAGAAGTGTCTCTTCCTGTGCTTAAGATTAGAAGTCTATGATTATCATAGGCTGACTGGATTTCTAGAGAGGCTAGAAAGAAGAGAAAAGATCAACTGGTGTCAACATTTTCTGTCTCACATCGACAGTGTCTGGAGGGTTAAAATATTCTTCAGCAAGAGAAAGCTAATGGCGTTCAAGGAAGTCACGCACAGGATGTTTTGGTCAGTAATGAGTTTTTACTCAAAGAATGTGTAAAATAAATCCAAAGCAGTTCCAAACTACAAAAATTGTCCGCCAGAGCTCACTTGATTCGAAAGATGAAAGCCTAGTGTCCTGAAACAAAGCAAGGACTTCTGGTTCTGCTTCAGTTCCTGAAGCTTCAGCCATGGGAGGAGAAGATCGGCCTGCTAATGTTGCTGTTGGTGGTCATGGCTGCCAGTTCCCACCTGGAGTGAACAACAAGAAGAATCAGAAGCACTGATAAACTGTTCCCTTCAATTCTGGCCTGGTTTGTGTTCACACTGGTCTTTTACAAATAAACCAAGAAAAATAAGCAGGAAGTTAAGTACAATTTTGGTAACTTTAATCTTGCACCATCAATGGGACTCACGAGGAAAAAGTCATGCAACACCAGTGAGCCTTAGTTGTTTTATTCACCTCTGGTTTCCCAGAGAAGGCTCCGTATTCAGACCATCATGCAGTATTTTCGGCCATCATGGTCATTTCAGAAAGCGCGTGTTCCTACTGGCTACTCTATACTGCTCTTCTTAGTGACAGGTGATGTTGCTACTAGCTGATTTGAGATGGATCAGTTTACTTTGCTGCAACTTTCCCTGCAACCTTTTCGTTTTATTGTTTATCTTTAGTGTAAACTTAGAAAGCATGCCAACAAACGAAATAAAACACGAGCTGGAGCAAAAACAGGGAGGGGAGGGTGCAGCAGAATGGCTTCCAAAGGAGCTTCATGCTACAGCTAGCTTGATTTCCAAATGTTGCAACCCCAGCTTTAACTTACTTTCTATTAAAGAACTTCTTAAATAGTCTGGGCAGGAGCTACCAACGTTATTAAATGACCTTGCATAAACTGAGGCCATACATCACTTAAGATTATTATATAGAAGGGTTAAAATCTCCATCCTTTTAATCAACTTTTTCTCGTTCATAAACATTTGATTAATTGAAACATCAAAGATGCTAAAAATCTAGTGCGCTAACACTCAATCATGCAACTGATTGAGTGGTAGTTTGAGTGAAGGGCTACGATGTGGACAAGGACGAGGGAGGGCCCCGCTGTAACACGAGAACCAGGAGCAGGGGCTGACAACAGGGTCCACTGCTGACCTGCTGACAGGTCAGAGGTTGAGCTCCAGATTGTTATCACTAGCTCTGGTTTCACACTCACTCTCCTCTCAATTGCTTTGTTCGTTTTTTTGTTATGCACGTTTAAGAGGGGAGATTGGCACTGGAGCTGGAGATGCCAGTGAGGGGCAAAGGGAGTCAACTGAGTCATGTGACCCCACCGAAAACTCTCTCAGGGTTAAAGATACAACTGCAAACACCGAGGAGGGGAGTGTGCAAGGTGGCAGTGACAGTGTGAGAGGAATGAGAGGCTAAGAGGAGTAATTAGTTTCAAGTTGCAAAACAAAACAAAACAAAACAAAAATCACTAGAATGCAAGTCCTCCATTTCAGATACACTTGTCTAATGAGCTACATCAGCTTGAAATCCCTGTTCATTATGGTTATTTAAGAAATGCATGCTGGAAATGGATGGATTGCATGAATACTGCTATATAACAAGCAAAATACTATGTTCTTAATTACTGGGGAAAATACATGGATTTTAATGAACACCAGTCAGCCAATTTCAAAATGCTAGTTTGAATTTTTCATTTTGGGAGGTCGACAGTGACAGCTTAAAACACCGTCACATGTTTTAGCATCTAGCTTAAACACAATAATTACAATTTTCCCAACCCTGTGATTACAACATCACAACAAAGCTAAGTGGTGCACTATTGAACTCTTTGCAAGTCACTCTTGCAACAAGTTATTAGTCAAAATCATTTTCTGACTTGCCAATTAGAGAGGAAAATTATGAATACATTTTCTAAGTCATTGCACTAGTTTGTTTGAGCAAAGTTACCTTACACTTACGATGTGTCTCAGTTAAAAACACAAATCTCTAACAGGATTCAGAATTCAAAGATGGCACACCTGTTTTTGTGTGTGTGTGTGTGTGTGTAGGTTTGTAAGACTTTGTGAAGGCTACCTTTTATCTTTCATGACTGTGGATTCCATGGTATCATCTACGTTTACAATATTTGAAATATATATATATTTGTCCTCCAACACATTCAAGCAAAAGAAGTAGAAAGAGAAAGACAATTCAATATTTTGCTCTCCATTTTTCGCATATCAGTGCAAATTTTGCATGAGAACACAGACTGAAAGTGTCACAAAATTATGCTAATGCCTTGTAATGATTGTCTCTTCTTTTATATACATAAACTGTCATGCTGTTAGTTGGGTGATTACATAATTTTATGAAAAACAAAAAACTACCACTACTAAAATGAAGGACAATGAGTTATAACTTGCCCTTCTGGGGAAAAAAAAACAGTCTCATTATCAAGTGAGATGATGTGGTGGCAACAATCACAAACATAATAGAAATGGCATGTACAACAATATGTCAGTTCTATGACTCAATGGTGCTAATGTTTAAGAAAAGGATGTTTGTCTGACCTGATATCATGTGGAAGTCCTGACTGCTCCAGACTGTACTGAATAACAGCTATTTTGCATAATGTCTTCAAATTAGGGCCTGAAAAGGAGACAAAGTGTAATGAGTCACAAAAAGATCACTAATCATACTAGGTTAAGAATATCCATTAAGCTGTGGGAATTCAAAATGGAGCCAGGCATGTCTGATCTAAGAATATGTAGACGAAAGGGATTAAATTTCCTGTCCATAGTGTAAAAATCACCATGCTCTGTTTACATCATAACCAAGAAAAACAGCTTAAACAAACAACAATGTTCACAAATGAGGAGGTGAACTACATTCTGATGCTTGTTTTACATCATCCTTTAATAAGCCTCCTTCTTAATACCACTTTCAAACATCCTCCAAATTCCTACCACCGTCATGGCTTTTCCACCATATGTTTGTTGGTAATCAGTGTGAAGACCCACGCGACTGGCACGTGGAAGCGTATGCCACAGGGGATGCCACTGGGTACTGCCAGTCCCATACGGTTCCTGTGTCCCTGTGTAAGCCCACCTACACAACCCCAACTGTTAGCTGACCGCGTTACAGGCTACCCCAGTGCAGGCAGGAAATGGCTATATTGGGTAGTCCATAAACGGAAGTAGCCCATGTGATAACACAGAGCAGGGCCAAGGACAGGCAGACTGGGGCAGGTGAGAAATGAAGCAGGATTATAGGAGGGAACTGGGTCTATTTTACAGACCCAGTTCCCTCTGTATTTAACAGATATCCTGATTTAAATGCCAATCTGGGGTGGTTTATGGAGGTTTATGTATCTGACTGAATACCTGCATCTGCAAGATTAGACATTCTTTTAAGCTAAAACAAGATACAGATAACAGATACTTACTGAAGTCTAAAATATACAGGTCAGAATGATCCATGAGGTTAAATTCATCACCCATTCCTTGCTCTGGACAGGGGCTGTAAGGAGAGAAAAAACAGTTTTTAAAACAACAAAAATGTACTGTAACTGATAACTTAAAAAAGGACAAAGTTTTTCCAAGGTTGTATTTACTGTATTTCCTCTTCAATTACTTACCTTGTCATCCACCCTCTTATGCTTTCTTTAATCATTAAGGTTCATAATCAGGAGCCACAGACTCTTTAAAAAGTGCAGGCCTGTAAACACAGTGTTCTGCTCTCCTTATCATGAGCTGGCATGATTTAAGCCCACAGGAAACACGGCACTGCAGTGAGACGTCGGGCTGGCTCATGCTGATAGTCTCAGACGTGTGCAGCCCTTGATATCACTGCACATCTGTTTCCTGCCACAGCTAACACACACACACACCTGTGACACACCTGGTGCACCGCAGCTGAGAGAGCCTCGGTACTTAACAAATCTCTTTATTTAACATCTCCATGTCAATTAACCAATTAGTTAGGATGTAAATCTGGCTACTTGGAAGGGTACTGAAAGTAACAGCAACCGTTTGTGGGAGCTGAACTAACGTTTTAAGAAAGATTTACTCCCACTAGGCAGGAAGTATATTCCTATAAATGTCCTCGATGCACATCATTGCTGTACATCCATAACAGCAGTGCACCAAGAGACCAGTCGAGATTAGTGGATAAAAATGCACTTTACAGTTTTACACTACCCAGAGGACAGCTTTAGCCAAACAGGTGCATTTACCAAGCAGTTTAGTGTCTATAAATATCTAGCATGGAGAATAACTGAGGGACTTTGCAGCCACGTTCGGTCCTTAAGAATAGCTTCACAAGATGCTTTCAGCTGTGTACAGAACAGCAGCGACTGGCATGAGTCCAGCCCCAAAAAAACTTCAGTCCTGCTGAAACAATCTAGCAGAAACCTCTTGTTTTGAATTGCTTGAAATAACATTTATTCTGTTTCCCTTTCATTCAATCCTCCCATTTTACCTCAAACCCTCCTCACGCTGAACCCAATATACTCTTTCTTTCACTGTCTCTAGTCCCATCGATCTCTATTCCTCTTTCCCGCTGTCCTCTCCATCTCGTCCCCCTTCGCTGCGTGTTCAGGATGTTGTAAGGGTTTTACGTTGCTAATCTTCCCTAAACAAACATAGTAGTGGCTTAAAGCGGCCAGGAGAGGTGCAGAGCACGAGCGCAGTCGTCCCAGGGGGCCAGCTGGGGAAGTCATTACGCCTCCTGCCCCCCAGGAGGTGATCCACCCCGGCTTACAGTGTGGACCTTTATCAGAATACCCTCAACTACACAAGACCCCATGATTAGACAGTCTACTCCGGGACCTGCCATACATTGCTGGTTGTAAGATGACTGTGGTGATTAAAACGGTAGTTTTCAATTCTGGCTAAGCACGAAGCATGAAAAAAGATGCAGCTATGAAACTACTGATGAAAATAACGATTGCTACAAATGCCACTTGGTCACAAATTCAGCAGTTAAATATTACAACCTTTATTATGCTCTGTTTGGTTTAATATCTTGAATGCATACTAATTACTGACCTCCAATGCTCATTGTGCAAAGACAAAAACTGCTATGCGACATTAGAAATAAAAAATAATTAATTTTATTATGATTTACATTAGATGCTGTAAGTGTGGAAATACCACACATTAGAAGTCTGACTCCATAACAGATGTAATGAAAAGTAGCATCTCTATCTAGAGAACACAGTGCAGTAGCTGTCAGCTACTGGGCAAGCTCACATGGAGAGATGGTATAGGCGTTGGATGATGACGTGTGAAAGGGTGCAGATAAGAGGATGCTTTAACAGAAGTAACAAGAGAGATGTGGATAGCATCCCCTGGGACAAGACTTTCTCGCATGTTCATGGACAGTGTCGGCCCAGGTGTGAAATTCAGCAGAACATTAAGGAACAGTAATGCTTTATTAGTCATCGCAAAAAGAAAGAGGCTAAGAGGGATCATGGTGGCAGGGAAGAGAAAAAAAAAGTGGTAAGAGGTGTGGTAGGTGTATAGGCTGTGACTGGAAGCGGGACAGTCACGGTGTGTGATTTTATGTGGCATCCTGGGTGCTTGATGGGTCACTTTGTTACTTGATCAGCAAAGTATCACTATGTGTGAAAGTGCTCCTCCCCCTACAGCAGCAGTGGTTCCCAGTCTGAATGAGGCCTGAGTGATGCTGCTCCCCCACTAAAAAAAACACTAGTTGCTATTTCAAACAACACTCAATGAGGGTGTCTAATCACCCAATTGCCAGTTCTTTGTAGCAATGAACTGGCTGCTCCACCTCATTATCTTCGAAACCTCGGTCTCAAAACGGCAGAGGAAAGAGCTGAACTGCAGTCCTAAAACTAATGAGGAAACAACACAGAGCCTGGGAACACTCCAATTTGTCTCAAGGGTCCAGGAATGTAATGGCCCGCAAATTTTGCAAGACTTTCACAAACACCAACGATGCAAATGAAGTAAGAAGAAAAAGATCAAGCATTTGATCAAACTCGAACCCTGGTGTTAACAACATTGCTGGAACCCGACCTGTGGTAGGCATGTTTTTAGTGGCTTCATTTGCCGTATCCTCATTCTTGGAGTGATATGATCTGCATCCTCTTCCTTTCTCCACTTCCTATTCAACTTTGGTCCCTCAGAACCATCTAGCTCACAGGAACTCATCGCGTACTATAACTTCCTGTTGAGCACCTTATCAGGAGGGCCAGACATGCACCAAATTATTTTAGCACCACTTTTGAGTGAAAACATGAGAATGCTGGAAACAGGTAGTCATACTACAACAAACAAAAAAGACAGCAATTTGTAAATGACTCGAACATTAATAGAGACCATATTAAGCACTATATGATTAGGTGTATACAATTACATAAGATACAGAAAGTGACGTTACACTCAGAAATCATTTAAACAATGTGGTAAGACTCTAGCTTAACTATGGAAAGACGGTTCTAGGGATCTTGACCATGGTAGGTAGAAAACATGTCTCATTTCAAAGTATTATAGCAGTCAATCTGCTTCTAAAGGTGTATACACACAAAAAGCGAGTGTGATTTGTGGCGCTATGAATTTACAAAGTCAATGGCATGATACAAAATCACGTTGGGCACCATGACTGATCTGTAGCGCAACAGGATGGCCGCGAATTGACGCAATGGAAAATCATGTCCCTCGTGTTTTTGCCCATGTTCAAAATATTTAACTTCAGCGATTTGATCATGTGATGATCATTGCACTATCATGCAATGTGAATATTGTTTTCACTTTTGGTGTGTACACAGCTTTAGAGTTTTAGCTACAACAATAACAGCATGTTATTAAACATCATTAAATGATTTATTGCAAAAAAAAATTTTACCCGAATTTTACACTGGCAAAATATACTCAATGAATACGACAAAGCCAATGAATAAGTAACAAAAGACGGAGTTGAGCTGTTAAGAATCCATTGGGAGTTAGAAAAGGTTATAGAGCTGAACTTTCTCAAACAAACCCACAGCCTTGGTTATCACACACCAATAGATTCCCATCCATTTCTTTTGCCTTAATCTTGACTGTCTCACCTTGTCTTACCAAGCTATCTGTGCCCCCTCCTGGGTAGTGGCTGGGGAGTGGATTAAGATATGTAGTTGCCTAGACCTAAGCCCCATGCACAGGGTGAGACAAAAACTAGAGCTGGCTCCCAGAGAGAGAGAGAGAGACGCCTGGCTTCAGATTAGACAGAGGAGATGCCAGCTCAAAGTGAATCATGCATCTCATATTGCAACCCCTGTAGACAAGATAAAGTTGGACTTGGTGGTGTTACTGGAGAGGAAAACTGGCCCTATAAATCTAGCAAATATAAATTTAGTCTAGTTAGTCTCTCCTGTTTAGGCCCTTTATTTTTAGGACAGGTTGATTTCAACCTAGCTTAGTCATAAAAATAAAGCACATTAAACTGTGGGACCTTGAACACAGCTGGTTAATATACAAAGGAAGGACTAACAGACTTGTCAAATGTTCCTGTGTTAGTGGACTTACATTAAAAAAAAAGTTACTTCCTCTATACCTACAATCAGAAGTCTAGCAGCAAGGTCAGCAACCCAACTATAGACACTTGCAATATAAATTCTGACAAATATACAGTGGTGAAATACAGTAGCACAGCTTTGCTAGATGTACGATCATAGCTCATCACAACAGCTTAATAGTTAACTTGCTACTTTGGTGAGTTATTATCTATGCTGCTCATTCACTGTTACTATACGGATTTTCTGCCATTTTAGTAGCCTCATTATTTTTCATCAACAAAATAATTATATTGTTTCAGAAAAATCAATTTCACTGCCGAGCAGGATTGCTTAAATGTGACCTTCTCAGTGAGAACTAATTGCTTCATATTCTGTTAAATCAGTAAGCAGGTGTGCTTAACATTTCTTTCTTTCTTTTTTTTTGTGTGTGTGTTTTTTCCTGCTTTGTCTATGCTTTGTCTGCATAGCATGGCATTGTTCTACAGAGGGGACTAAAGGAACCAAGAGGAGTTTAGTTGTGATGACAATAGTAAATCACACTAAAACAATTAAACCTTTACTATTTCGACATGTGAATTTATGTGGACAGCAGCATCACAAAGCGTCACCTATGCAGCCTGTTTATTTGAGCTGCTGTGTAACACTCAACCCTATGACACCTTGATGTATACAGCCTGTTAGTGGGTTAAACGGGGTTAAGATGCAGATGAAATACTATCAGGACCTTGTCTTTGAAGAGTAAATCACAGCGTTGCCGTTCTGCCACAAGTTCCCGTCCCGCCACGTGCTAGATGCCCTATATCCTGTTGAGGTCACCTCTACTGTTTGACAGGTTTTATCTTGGGCTTACTAAAGGCGCGCACACACGCGCACAGACAATTAATAAAGGAAACTTCTGCAGCCTACCCTTTGACACTGGAGGCCAAACAATAACGTGTGGAGCATCATAATCTATGGTGTGTTGATAGGCTTGTTTCCATGGAGCCGAGTTTCACTGTGGCTGACATTTATATTTCAGTTCTTGGGTTCGGGAAATGCAGCCATATTAATACGGGTACATTCAAGAATCAACAAAAAAACACAACGCAAAGCAAAAGCTGTCATGCAATGGCTGGCAAGAACATGAAATACTTAGAATGAGTTTAGCCTTAGTCCCATTCTGTGTTTAGTCTAACATTTGAACTGTCAGGTTCAGCAGTGATAACATGCCACACACTGACCAGCTGGATTATCATAACAGCAGGCCTTTCAGCCATTGATAAGGTGCAAAGTGGCCTTGTAGGTGATATCGAGGCTCCAGGCTTTTGACCTCTCTGATTTACTAAACAAAGTCACTGGACTCTGCAGAAGCTCTTGGGCTTAAAAACTTGCTGTTTTGAATTGACCAGTTAAATTCCACACAGATTAAATATCACGGTGAGATTCTGGTGGATTAAACAAGAGGTTCTGGGCTGGGATGTTTTGGCTACCACTCAGATTACCTGCTACGCTGTCTCCCTCTTGCTCAGAGTATGTGGCAGTCACCCACTTTCCCTACCTGCAAACTAAATGGTGGCAGGACAATAATAGCTGCTCTTATATTAAGCATTTTCCACCTGCACCAAACCAGGGTAATGATTTCGCATTAGACAGATATATTTAAGAACAAGTCGAATTATTCAATATTAAAAAAAAAAAGCTTCTGTATTTAATGTTAGGGCTGGCGTCAGAATGCTTTCCATTTTTACAAAATGTACCAAGTGACTGAGCAGATTGCCAAATGGAACACATGCGTTAAAGTTGGCACTGCGAAGCAAGCATGTGCACCACTCTGACGTCAGCTCAACAAGAGGAGCTGTGAGTCATTAAGTCATAACTATTCATCCAAACACATGCAAACACACAGAAACAGCAGACTACACCAGAAAAAAAGGGGATGAAGGAGCTAGACTGAGTGTCCAACTGGCCTCTTTACTAAGCATAAGCTTGTAGGAAATCTCAGCAGTGACCTACGGGGGGCTTCTTCCGTTTGACTGGGGAAGTGACCAGGGGAAGTGAACAGCCACTACTTTTCTTAGAAGGTGGAGCACATTAGCATGGTTAAAACTAGAGGCAGTTTACACAGCAAGTTTTCCCATCAAACAAAGCAGTTTTGTTGCAGTTCGACCTTCCTTTTACATGACAACCGCACACAGTGACACCCCTGAAACCCCAAATGTTCAAAACCAGGTTCCGGGGTGGAATCTTTTGAAACCGCAACCTTCTTTCCAGCTGTGTAAACTGGCAAGTGGAGTGCCTGTAAACATGGTGATGACGCTAATGCTAATGCTAATGCTAGCACAAGTCAATACGGTCGGCTCTACCCACTACCAAATTCTGATTAAGCACTCTGCAGTGCACTGAAAGCAGGTCAATATGACGACAGTCCATTAAGGCAAATTTCAGTGTTCGTGGCAAAATTCTAGAGGTCAGTCTACAGCGGAAGCAGCAGCTGGAAGTAAAAAGCTTTGGAAGCTCTGACAATATATCATTACAAACTTACACTGCCAACTACTGGCCTGGCATGCATACTACAGCTCTTTCGATTGTCCATGTAAACGCGGACATATTTTGAAGACGCAAAGGAAAGATATTTCCGCATCTAGTAGTGCTGCTCTCCTGTAAATGTGTTCCTAGTCTCTGCATTTTTCTCCATGGAGAATTCATATTCATGTCATACTTCTGCTACCACTAACATCATCATCCTATGTCTGAGCTTATATGAATGTAGATAATAAAAAGGGTCATAGAGATGACATCAAAGAGATTCATCCAT
>JAQFJA010000003.1:7445200-7456362 GCA_029874485.1 Naso brachycentron
CCAGACGAAACAACTTTTTTCTTTTTAAAAAAATTTCATTGTTCTGTGCAATGACAATAACGTAATTATATTTTATGTCTACAGCTGTTAGTTTGCACCTTAGCATGCAATTTGAATGCAAATGGATGTGTAAGGTTAGCCTACAGAAAATATAGCTTAAAACTTATAACTTACTTCTCACATATAAATACATTACCTCATTGCAATCCCTCCTGCTGTCTCTTTTTCACTTCACAAACGCACGTGTTGCCGGTGTCATGCCCAGTTCTACCTGCCTGGCATGCGCTAGCAAAGATCTTTACGACCGTAGGTGCTTGTGTCGCTACCACTTTTGTCCAAAGGAGCCGCTACAATCAACTAAAACTGAAAGTTCCTCATAGTCACTTTAACGTTCTGATATAAATGTTATAGTTACAGTGTGAGATTTTAATTCTATGCTGTAAATATGTTGAAGGTTTTTTACAACTACTTTTGGTTGTAGGCCTATTCTTGACCAAGCTACAGTGTGCACACATACAGCAGCTCGGCTGGTTTTCCTTTATGCAGCATGATTAAAATGTTTTCTCTCTCTCTGACAAATAACAATCTAAAATAAAAATTACTCATATTTGTAAATGTTTCAACTGAACTCAGTTAACATTTTGGCAGTGTCGTAGTCGGACAGTCTGTGCGTACATAAATCACACACTTTCAGAGCCACTCACTCACCCAGCAATATGAGGAAATGGCATTTTAAAGTCAGCCAAACCCCCTTGAACTCCACCCATCCAGCCTTCTGTGAACACCACCCAGCCTGTGCAGAATTTATCTCTGATTTCAAGCTGCAACACATTAAATCTCTTCCTTAGATGACTTCATCATGAAACCAGAGCTCTTTTAAAAGCGTGTTGACTCCAGGGCCACCTTCGTCATATGGAGCCCTGCTGAGCGACTGCTGTCACACTATTTGTTAAGTAACACAGGAGACATTAACACACATGACTGCTACGTTATGCAGTTTTACTACAGGCCCTATGGGTCAATATTTCATGAACACAAATCCTAAAAGCACTATACACTGTACTGTGAATTGAAGCATTACGTTAATTTGATCACATCAACTGGGTTTTGCTCTCAGTTGCTGAACAAACGGCCTCTAAGAGCCATTGGACCAGGTGCTGAGGTCAAGTCAGAGGGCAGCAGAGTGAAGAGTGAGCGCTCCTTTTTTGGGAAAGCTTTCACCAGAGGAAGCAGATTCTCCCCTCGGTGCCTTGCAAATATTTTCACTGCTGTCTGCTCTCCTCAGTAATCCCTGACATACACACACACACACACACACATGCACACGCCACCCCTGCCATTCCAATCAGTCAGCCCAACATGTGCTCTGTTGAATCCATGCCACCAGCAAGGAGTGGCAGGGGTCATCATCTGTTTGACTGTTATTTGCCCCCCTACACTTGTCATGCCAGCAGCTCGGAGGTTTAAGGAGCCTAGTGACGGGGCTGCTGTGCTGCATTCAGCTCGAACCTGTGCGACAACTGCTTCTCCCTGACGGTGAAGAGGAGGCTCGGAGAAGAGGAAAGCACTCTCACTCCAGGACGGACAGCGCTCACACGAGCCTCTAAGGCTTGCACCTTCTCCTCAGTTTTTTTTTTCCAAACCTGCTGCCTGTGAAAGACTTTTTATCCACTTTGTATCTTGGAATTTTTACGCTGGAACAGAGCAGAACACCTAAGGCAGAGGCGGTGTGGGTGTGTGTGAGTTTGTCTCAGCTGAGGATATTACCTCATTGAGGATAAGCTGTGATTGAAGAGGTCTGACAGAGGTCTCTCCCTCTGACTCCATTAGTCCTCGCCTCTTATCTGGACAGGTTTTCTGTTCGGGTTCAGAGGGGAAGTTTTGACAGCCAGGCTTTACAGCCTCCTCTCTGCTCTGTCGCTCCTGACAGAGAAAGAGAGAGAGAAAGAGAAAGAGAGAGAGAGGGGAGAGGTGGTGACTTCATCTCCTCTCTTAACCAACCCTCTTCTTTCCCCCTCCTTTTTGGAGCTTTCTTTCTTTCTTCTCTTTTTTTTTTTTTTTTTTTTGCGCTGCACAGTCAGGCAGCATGCCAGCAGTTTTCATCTTGCTGCGGTCCCTGGTTATCAGGCTCCTCAGTAGCAGACTGGCAGGCTCAGTGGCACAGTTCCTCAGGAGAAGCCTCTCGACAGGCGCTGCCCACCTTGGCACGGCTCTGCGCCACGTCTGGGACCGCATTCGATCCCAGGAGTCCAAGGAAGCCATCCTGGGCTGTGTGCTGTGCATTCTCAACATGCACAAGAAGGTGGAGAACTGAGCTCCCCCTCCACTTGCCTGCTGAACACAGACTGGACAAACAGAGCTGGTGAGTGAGGAGAGTGTACAGAGGAATGTGACAGACTTTTTTCAATGCCCATTTGGACTTCAGCACATTTTGTTTTTCTTACTGGACAACGGACATGTCTGAAAGCATAGTGAGGAAGGTCCAGCCCTTCACCATTGGGACAAGGTTGTCAGTCCCAGCTGTGCCAAAGTGCCAGGAGTTTACACCAAATTATCTGCAGAGCCAGAATCTGGATAACTGCACTCTACAGCACAACCTGAACTCGCTCTACCTCAGTCGATCCCAGGTCTGTGCACATGGCCCCTGCCTGGTCTCACCCATCGTCAAGCAGGTAGCAGCCGTTCAACACAAACAGGAGGACATGGCAGCCGAGGACCATCTCAACCAGAACGTTGCCTCTCCTTCTGCTATGTCCAGATCCATCAAGAAGATCACAATCTCCGGGAGTAAAGACAGATCAGAGAACAAGGTGTCAGTGGGACCAGCACAGCTTTCAATCTCAGGGTCCCCATCGGAAAACAACAACAACAACAACAATGTTACCAGCACATCAGATCCACATCTGCCCAGGATTATAGGTGTGAGCTGTGAGAATAAACCCAGTTCTCACTTCAAGGTACAGGACACTCTTTACTAAAGCTAATATGGAAA
Organism: Naso brachycentron; assembly: GCA_029874485.1. Classification (NCBI taxonomy): domain Eukaryota; kingdom Metazoa; phylum Chordata; class Actinopteri; order Acanthuriformes; family Acanthuridae; genus Naso; species Naso brachycentron. Next base: position 7,448,193 of record JAQFJA010000003.1, read on the forward strand.
TCTAACAACCACGATAATGATAAACATCACACACACGTAGATGTTTGATATTAAATTGTAGCCTAGTATGATTGAAAGGCACTTTTTTAAATTAAAAATAACTTTTAATCAAAATAAATCTAAATATTTTAAAAGGTGTGTTTAATTTTTTTTTTTAGTTAGCTCACACAAATTTTAAAAGCTCAACCCATTTCAGCTGTTTTTCAACAAAATGTTGGTGATGTATCTTACATACAGTTTAAAAAACTGACCTCAAACTCAGCATGGGAACGTTTTAGAAACTTTGTAAAATTTGTCAACATTTATTGTAAATATTATGCTGCAGGCTATGGGTAACATACCTGAGGAACCCACTCAGTATTAATACCTAGTTTTATTAAATTATTTGGGATTTTTACGTTCTAAAACAATTTCTGCCTGACATTTTGTCTGACAAAACTACGCCAACTGATTTTTAAATATTATAGGCTTAATACAATCGAAAAGTTAAACAAGATATTTGTGGGTTGTTGTTTTTTTTTTGGAAATCTAAATTGGATTTCTTTTTCTTTTTTGTGTGCCTTGCCACACTTTTCCTCGACCTGTACAGCTTGTTGTCATTATTTACGGCTTATTTCTAGCACTACTGTTTATTTCATGTGAATGTTTTAGGTTTTACTCAGAAAAGACAGCAGCGATGAATTTCAGCCCACGCAGGGACAAACCAGGCTGAAAATGAACGGAGACAAAACCGTCCAACAGGTAACGTTAACGAGCTAGCTTAACTGCTATATCTAACAAATAACTTTAGCGAGCTAATTAACATTAGCATAGGTTAAGTAAGAAGTTACTTTCGTTGTTCTTATTAAAGTAAATGCAGGATTAATTTAAAGAGTCCATGAGTATCACTTCCAGTCTAAAATATGTGTTTTATATTGGCTGTATTATTAATAAAAATGTATTTTGTCTTACTGTTTCATTTCCCTTGGTGTCACGTTATGTTTCATAACCTTACTGTAATGTTAGACGGAAAACAGTTGTTTTGTTATGAGGCAGTGGGGTCTTTATATGCAGCTGTAGCTTTGATGAATCTCTTGGAGTTTAGGAAGTGAAGTCATGTGCTCTGTTCGCCAGACTTAAACAGTTTATTATATTATACGTAGGGAGCAAAGTTAACACAGAGGTGGAAAACCAGTTATGGGAGCAACGTGTCTTTGAACGCCGCACGAAAGGCCTGTTGTTTCCTCTTGTTTGGCTGTAATTTATTAAAGCAACTGTTTACAGAAGAAAACAGAGTAAGCAGACCCGTATTGTTGGATTTTGTTTAAAGTCAATGGGCTGTTGGATTTGGCCTGTTTCTGGTTGAAGTCATCAGAGTGTGTTGTGGATGAAGTGTTCAGTTACAGCAGACCCTGCTGAGGCAGGGCTCACTGGAAAACATGAGGTCAGGGAAGATGTTAACAAAAGAAAATGCTTGCTGAAGTCCTCATGGAGGCTGGTTACAATAACACACTGACACAGCAATGGCCTCATTTCCCCTTTTTAGGACAAAATCAACGGTACTCACCTTCATCATCTCTTATACTTTAACCAAAACACTATTTTGCTTTCCATGCTCTTATATTTTGCATGCAAATGACCAGAAATGTTTCTAAGAGCATACACATGTGAAGGCATTGGCACCTTCACCTGTTAAGGCGTGAGAGTGAACATGATCTACTGAAGTCCTTCAGAGGTGATATGTTTACATGTAAGGCTTACAGTAAAAAACGTCAGACATCCTAAGATTTGTCCGTTCCTGCTTCCTTAATGTGCCCAGATGTTTCCTGATTTGGGAGCAGCAAGAACGCTCGTCCATTAGTGAAGTTGTGCCAGTCGTGTTTATTTCATCTCACAGAGTGCTGACAGTAGCTTTTTGTTGAGACAATCCTCAGGGCCAGTCTGACAAAAGTTACGTAATGTCTCTTGATGGTTGAAAAAGGTTATTGAAAAAGTTATTAACATGAATAGATATTAAACATCACTTCATTGTGGAGTTGTTACAGCTGGAGAGCTTTACCTCCTTCCTGGAGGTTTTCTTTGAGACAAGCATCATCTAGTGTTCATGCTCAAGCTAATTATAAAAGACTAATGTCGTCAAAGTCATGATTTTGACCCTGTTATCTGTGTTCTCTCCTTGCACAGATTTTAATGCCTGAATTGCAGAAAAAAGAAAGTCATCGACACACACAGAATGAAGCGTCAGCAGCCGTTACACCCCAGAGCGACTACTTCACTCAGCGCAACTCGCTCTTCAACAAGGAAGTGCGGCAGGTAAAATATAGCATTATTCACAACAGCAGCAATATCAATATGAAGATGTTGTTGTGGTCAGTCAGAGGAGTTTCACGTTTTCAAAAGCTGCATTTTCCTTTTCTGCGTGCTCCCCAGCATATTTGAAAACTCATAAAATGTTTGAAGAGGTCTGCCTTTCCTGAATATGCAAAGATGGAGATGTGTGAAATCATTTATTAATGAAGCCACAAACGGGAACCTCTCCCAATCTTGTTTCTACTCTGATGTAAAAATGCTAAAGTCAAAGAAACTGGAGTGCAGATTCATCCCAAAAGCCACAAGTTTTGCTGTTGAAGCGAAGTCAGAGTGGAAGCTGCCTGTCGCATGACCCTTTAAGAAGGACAAAATATGTACTGCTTCTTATTTTGTCTCGAGAACTGTATGAGCTGTGTTCGGCTGAGGGAAGCGAGGGAGGGGAAACCGCCACAAGTGAAGCAATTATTTAGGGATGAGATCATTGTTTGGCTCCATCTCTTCACGCCTATGGCCCAGAGAGGCTCAGCCAAGCAGCACAACTGGTTGTGTTATCTCATCGCTGCGTCCACCCCGTTGTACAAGGACATTTTTCAGCGAGTTCGGCTGGGGGACATTTTGTCCAGCAGTTGGCTTTGTCATCAGACCTCTGTAGAGCAACCATCCAAGTGATAGGCTGCTTACTTCCAGTAATAAGAAATTCATTTTGGATGTGTCCGCTGAAGGAAACACATGATGTATGTATGTGTTGAAAACAGCTCCGTAGCACGTCGTTAATGTTAACAAGCTTAGCAGCCCCTTTCCTCTTAAGTGGAGCTTGCGTATCTGTTGTTTTTGGAGAAAACAGCCTTTTGTATTTGAACTTTATTTGAGAAAGTACTTTAAATAGCCAGAGGTTTTGGTGCCTGGAGACCTGCTTGTTTTACAGGGATTTGGTTGAGTGCTATCGCTGATGAAAATGTGTTATTGCAGTATTACATCGTCGTGGAAGTGGAAGTGAGCTTTCCAGGGAGAGACTTTTAAAGGCCCCCGATGTTTCAGGCCATGAGAGCAAAGCAGGTCACCACATGGAGAAGTACGGCCTCGTCGAGGGCCATCTGTCTCGAGGCTGCTCTGCAAAAACATCTCACCTTACACCCTCTCATTTCTATGATAGAGAAATTAGAAACACGTCCACCACCACAGTGATCCGAGCCAAGTTGCATTATTAGAGGCTAAAAATTTGGCATTAAAAAATTAAATGTGCACGCTACTTCTTTTTCAGATGAAGTCTAAAAATGTGTTCTTTTGAAGCGTGTAGTAATAACAAGCAAACTGAAAAGAGTGGTTTCTACTTACATAATATAATTACCTAACATGGAGTTTATTTTAAAATGTGCTCTGCCTCCGCCGCTGTGGTGTTTTTCTGTGTGGCCGCAGATCTTTCAAAAAAATCACAAGCAGTGAGCCTGAGCTGCATTCATAAGCTGTCTGTTCTTCGCAGCTAGACCAAGGCCTCACTGTACGTTTTGATAAACACACAATTGTTGTGGAGAGTCGACAGGAAGAAACAAGGGAATCATAGACTTCCTGTATGAGGTCATTATATTGCCATGGGAGCCAGTGTGAGGAGATAGAGGCAGGCCTGTTTTGTCAAGCTCTTTTCCTTCTGTTCAAGCCAGAAATACCTCTGCTGCACCGGGGGGCTTGTAAAGTTAATGACCTGCCTCTCTGAGGAGAAGTGACATCACATTTCAATCTCAAGCTCAAGCGAAGAGTCGTTCGGTGGCATGGCGTGTGCGATCGTCCTATTTTGTTGATTCAAAAGAGGTCTATTATTCATTGTCAGTCATGCTTAATTTACTGGAATATCCTCCTTTGATGTAAAGCTTCAATGACTTATTTGTGCACTTAACTGTTATTTGACATTCTGCAGGTTACACAAAAGCAACAGAGTGAAAAATGAAGTTCTGCTGTTTATCAGCTGTATGACTCCTTTAGCCTCAGTCTGAGAAGTGGGAGAACATGAGTTGATTAATTGGTCGTTCAGTTATTGTGACTTGGGCGGGTCACTGACTTTCACACTGGGTTCCTCGCAGAAAACAAACACAAAGTTTCCAACACTGTCTGACTTTGACCACCTGGTTTGCAGCTCTCACTGCATACAAATGTTGCCAGGAAAGGCAGCTCCGCAAGACAAAGCCTGATGCAGGCAATCGGAGCACTTGCCAAAGGAAACTTCTGCTCTGCATAACATGACAGTGGAGAACAAAGGGCAGTCCTTGATGTGTCTGAGGCTCCTTATTTCTCTAAGTCAGGGTAGAAAATGTGGCATGTTTGACCGTCTGCCTTCATCACTGGGAACAACTTTGTTAAATGTCTGTCACACTTTTGCCTTGTGACACTGAAACTAGATGTACATTTAATTGAAAGCCTTGCAAATGAAATCTGTTTCCACGTGTAATATTGATCCACACAAATGTATTTTAACTGTTTACCACATTTTTAACGTCACTTTATTTTTTATCCCAGATGAAAATGTACAAAATCAAATCGGTTTTTGTCAGATTGTTCCATGGAGGTCGTGCACTTCTCATGACTGCACATTGTGTTGTTGCACAGTCTTTGTCAACTAGTACTGTGGATATAATATTACAGAAAAAATGAATGTCCCCTAAAGCCGATCCTTCATCTCTTTACAACAGACCTGCAAAAATTAGTGAATAAATCATTAGTCAATCAAGACAAAATTGGTTGCATCTATTGATTCATTATTTAAGTCTTTTTTTCCGATCAAAAAGTCAAACATTTGCTGCTTTCAGCTTATTTGTGGTAAGGATGTGCTGTTTTGCTTTTGCTATTTATGACAGTAAATGAAGAGTGTTTGCGTTTTGCACTGTTGGTTGGACAATTGATGCAATTCGAAGACGAAACTTTAGCCTTCAGGAAATTGTGAGAAGAAATTTTCCACATCTTTTTTGACATTTTATAGACTAAACAATTGATCAGGTAGGAGTGTAAGAAAATATCAATACATATCAATATCGCAATATTATGTTTTGCAATATCTTATTGATTCTCAAAAACACTGTATTAGTTTTTATTTCATAGTTTTCATGCAAAGATTTGTGGTAGTGGTTCATTTTGTTTTTCATACCCCGACGGCTACTGCACAAAAACTGTTGCTACGTTATTCTGTTTGCACAAAAAATCTTTTTTTCCCCCAGATTTTATTGTGATGTGTTCTTTATGCTATGAGTTTTCCTAAAAAAAAATTAAAAAAAAAAAATTCAACATATCACCTCACTTATGATATTGTAATGTATCGCAATATATCAAATCGTAACCCATGTATCATGATACAGATCGTATCACCAGAGTCTTGCTATCACACAGCCCCAAAATCAAGTTATCATGAAAATAATTTGCAGATTAATTAATATTAAAAATAATCTTAAGTTGTGGCCTCACTTTAAAATGAAAGTGCCATTTCAACAAGTAGCTCAATTAGATCTATAATTAGATGCATACTGTTCTCAGTAATGTACAGACTGTAAAGCACATCTTTAACGTTTTTGTCCGTGTGTCTGTCTGTGATGCAGGCAGAGGCATGGATCAAAGGCAAGCTGCAGGACTTGAAGGATGGCTGTAACACTCAGCACTGCCCCCTGCAGGACTGGGAGGAAGCCTCTCAGACGCTTCAGAGAGACCTCAAAGACTTTGAGAACACCCTCATTCAACTCAACCAGGTAACATAACTATTCACAAAGGGACTGGACCCCAACTGAAATATCAGCAAGTTACCAGCAAGCACATCAGAGCGACTCACATCTGAAATGAATTCTTTGCTTTAACACATAACATGTAATGGAGATCTGAATGTAACCATTTATCACTGTCTTTGGGGCTGAAAGAATCTGTCAGGTCTCATAACACAGAACATAATGGTCTTGTAGGTATTTCCAGTCGTCCAGAGAGAAAAGCAGAACCTCAGTGTTCCAGACAGCTCTGTCAGGCCAGTTTATTCTTTCTCCTTCAGGAGAACATGTTTGGAAAGGGTACATTGCTGATAATTAACCTCCCCTGACACTTGTACAGCTCAGGGAGGGCAGAAGCCCAACCCGCAGATTTTTCAAGGACATATCCAAGAAGCTAATGGCAGCTTTCCAACATTTCTGAAGCCGGCTGGCTCATGAGCATGACTCTGACAAACAGGAGATGTCAAATGTACTCAGCCACCATTCTAAGTTAGTCTGGCCACAACATCTGTGCTACACCTAACATGAACAATTCTTTTATGTTACTTTCTGTTTTAAAAGATGGGTGAGCAGTTGATCTGCAAGTTGAACCCCACCTCTGATCTGGTTAAAAAGCAGCTGAGCCAGCTCAGAGACCAGTGGCAGACCCTGAAACAGACAGCTGCAAATCAAACCAGGGCGCTGGGCGGAGCCAAGAACCTGCAGGAGTTCAACGAGAAGGTGGAAAAGCTGGAGGCATGGATTAAAGAGAAGGTAGGGACAACATCGCTCTAAATTTCTGTTGCTATGCTCAGAGCGAGGGCTGTCTTTGCCGCTTTGTTTTTTTTTTAGAACCCTTTTAGTAATCCATTGGGTAAAATCTATTTTTTAATATTGGTCGTTTTTCAGCAGTTTGTGTAGTTTAGAACCTTTTTAATTGCAGATTGCAAGATGATAGACTCTCTAATGACACTAGCATAAAACAGGGTGAATTGTGCACAGAGGTCTTTACTCTTGAGACCAAAATTGTATGTCTGATCATGTCCTTGACCCCACTTTCTTATCTCCTCAAATTTCCTCTCCTTTTTTCCCCTTTCATCTAAACAGAAAAGCCATCAAGCGCTCCAACTGTAACAATTTACACCAAAAACAGGCAGTCCAGAGTAGGGATGGCTTGATACCACTTTTTCATGTCCGATACCAATACTGATAAGACAACACTGAGTATCTACTGATACTGATATCAGTTCGACACGGCCTTTTTGCCTCTCTTAAACAACAAAACTCTAGATAATACATCTATATTGAAGCACTTTGTGTAACCTAGCAATTTAAATTGGTCATGCTGCTAGTCTGTATTGTGCTGACATCTCCCTTTATAGCATGTCGCGCATAGTTTAGTTAAGTATTTATGGGAGAGTTTAGGCTAATAAATTGGATCAGATTATACATTTCCCCCTCTCCGATATCCGATCCAGAGATTTTTGCCAATATCAGACCGACATTGATACTGATTATGGTATTGGCTCATCCCTACACCAGAGTAAATATGATAGCCAATGTGAGTGGACAGACAACTATAATCACCAGTTCTCAAAATAATTGCCACAAAAACCACTTACTAATACAGGAAATTAGCTCAGTATCCTGAAGACATCTCTTGTTTGTGTATATTCAGCGGTGTAAAACATCTGCCTGTCATTATCAAAAAGCTTTTCAGGCCTTTGTTTATCTCTCTGCTCATGTCCATGTCTGGCTCAAAGGAACTGGTGATTGATTATGGACATGTGGGAATGTAGCAGAGGATGTTGCTTATGAACTCTATGAAACATCCATCCCCAGAGAAGATGGTATTCTCCATTTACTACCACTCATCCTTTCCTCTGTGCATTAGTATCAGGTTCAAAGTTCCTCTGCGAACACTGGAGGCTGTTTCTGTTCAGCATCTACCTTGGTAGCAGGACTAATGTGGTTTAATCCTGGTGCCTCTGGAAAGAAATAATGGTCCGGTTCCTAACAAATGAAGGCTATAAACAGAGTTTCATGTGTGCCAGCAGGAAGAGGAGCAGTCTCTGGTAAATGTCCTGGAGGAAAATGTTGACAAAATGCAGCTGACCAGGAGAATTTTAGATCTAAAACAGGTAAGATTAACAACATTATAAATGCTG
>JAQFJA010000003.1:7517000-7527699 GCA_029874485.1 Naso brachycentron
AAATAAACATTCTATTAAGTGAGGGAAATCTTATTTTTAGACAATGGTATGTTCGAGTGGTCTAGCCTGGGGTGTGTATCAGAGGAGGAATTTGTGAGTGTGTGTCTCTAGCAGACCGACACAGAAAGTTCTTAGGAGGTGAATAGACGAGTGATTCATCTGTATCTGTGCTTACTCTTGTCCTCCCTGCAGTTATGTTCTTCTTGCATCCTTCGATCGACTAAACTTTTGTCTGTGACAGCTGTAGAGCTTCCAGCTGCTGCCCGGGAGTCCAAATTGTCTCTGTTACAACAGATTTCTGTCATTGACACCAGGCCAAATGCGAAAAACAAACTTAGAAAAGACAAAGAGTGCTGCTGAAATAAGAAAGGGGAGGGCCAGATGCTTCGTGGCTTTGCCTCGCTCTGAGGTCACTCTGCTGGTCAGCATGAATAAATGTTGCTCCCTGAATGTAGGTTCTCACTCAATCTTAACAGTGTCACACAGTTTACCTACTTCACTCCTCTGCTGCGGCGTTCCTTGGTGATAATGTGACAGTGTGGACTCTGACTGACCTCAGCAGAAGAGTGCAAGCGCGGATGTTTTCAGAGCTTTCGATCCAAACCCCTCACAACTCTTTTAACAGCTTCCCCTTTGCAAGATGATAGCGCTCTTCTCACCATTTCTATCCCCATGCTGTCGTTCTCTCCTTTCCCTGAGAGAGTGCGCTCAGCTGACAGGCTGCCATTGGTATGGAGGTAGTGGGGCAGGCAGCGGGCTGCTGGGACGCAGCAGAGGGGGGATGTGTGCTGATGGAAATAGGTGGCGGTTTATTCTGGAGGCCTGCTGGGCCACATCGACCCTGCTCGTCCCTTTCTGTCTCACTATAGCAGCGAAAGCTGCCGTGGCCAGGCCAAGTTCAGGGGACAGATGGTCCCTTTTGGAGAAAGGCCACAGCACAGTGCTCTCTGTTCACAGGGCTCCACCGGAGCAGCCAAGAACAAACACGGTCTCCTTCTGTTGGGAACAGGAGCTTCAGTCGGCGAAACCTGAATAGGATCTGGGAGTGACATCTAAAACTATTCATGTGTACTTGGGTGTGATATTAATACAGGTTGTTACATAATATCAACTGACATACAAGTAAGAGCTTGGTGATAACACAGTATTTCATTGGTCAGTATTTATTAATTTTGTATTAAAATAAGGACTTTCTACGTTATTCTTGTACAGGTTTACAACATTGCATAGATCTTTTAACTTAGGGCACTGTAAGTCTGTTTACTGCAGTGATTGTTCTTTCTTCTTTGCATATAAACGGGGAAAATCTGTTGTCCTGTCTATTTTAATTCTCAAATCACCCTGACACAACTAAAGGACGATGGCAGGGTGCTGCCCGGCAGGCGCTGGGCGGTTAGCCAGCTGGCAGGGCGTCAGGGCAGGAGACTCCCATTTCAGTGGAGCCAGGAGGAGGCCCGCCTCTCTCCTGCTTTACCTACAGCCAGCTCTGCCTCTGTTGTGCTGAGGCTCAGTCTAAGTGAAATGGATGGGCTCTTTTCTTTTAATAACGGAACTTTGCTGCATAGCTCAGCTCTACACCTTGTCAATGGGATTATTTGAAGGTGCCATCAGCACTGTGACTGCTGTAAAGCTCCCACCTGATGGTTTGCTGTAAGTAACTGCGTTAGTCTTGGCACTTTAAGACCATCATCCCAGAGCTGCAGCGGTAACTTTCTTTTATGGACATCTGTCATCTTGATGCATTGTCTGCAATTGGAATTTAGAAACAGTATATCTGAAGCACAAGGTGTATTTCATGTTTGCACTCTAGATGCTGTGACAAATGAGTTGACGTATGAGCTCAGTTGCAACCAACTGATAAGAGTCAGTTTTTCTCCAGGCCCTTTAAGAACATCTGTTGTGGATATTTACCAAGCATGTAGCATGTCGAAACACTACACAGAGAAGAGGCATAGACGTCGTGTTAGAACCCTTTACATTCATAGCTTCAAAACATGTGGTGCTGCTTCACAATGTAATCCGTTACTTTAAAGACTCAATTGATGTTTCCAGAGAAACAGAGATGAAAGATATGTACACACACATAATGAGATTTACTTTGACCCACCCTCTTCTCCCTCTAGTTCCATACTTCCATACACAGTCATGGCGTTTCAAACCGCTCTCTTCTGGCAGACCCCTTTTTCTTTGTCTGTAATGCAGCATATGGTAGATATTATGAGATTTGAATGTGCGCAGGAAATGAAAAGAATTTACCATTTGCAGTTTCTGTTGGGTAAATACTTAGTGTTCCCTGAACCAAGTTAGAGTGGTGTCAGATCACGGTTGACCCCGGTGCATTCCACACAGAGCTACTGCCAGCATGAAGCAGAGCTCTGGGGGTGCACTGGTGTAGGAAAACAGACTCATGTCCGTGTAAGCTGCCTGCGTGATAAGACAACGGCTGGAAATAACCACCAATCCAAACCACACAGTCCACGGCAAAGCAAACAGCTATCTTTTGTTTAATTTTACACGTGAGAGCACAACTGTTGACAGATGAGGTGTGGCGAGATGACTGTTGGAGGGCGGTGACCTCGGGTAAGCTCCATGACCGCAAGAACACATATCAGACAGTGCAGCTCAACACATACTGTCTGTGGCCTCTTTTATACCAGCTGGTGTCTGTCTGTGGAAAGCTGTTCAGTTTTCCTGGGCTGTTATGGAGGTATTGAAGTCTTATTCTGGTATGAAGCAACTTCCTTTTTGCAGAGATTCCCATCTCATCTTCTCACACTGGAGGTGAAACAGCTGAAAGGATTTTTACTTGAGTTTTTATAGATCAAAATGCAGACAGAGAATCAAGAGTCTCTTTGAAGCAGCACTCATGCCAGAGGTTAGTTCTCTCCATATGAGCACCTGGGGCACTGACTGGGCATTAGTGATTGTGGGCATTTCCCACAGTGCATTGTGCGGCAGGGCGCCAGGGGTATGATGAGACGGTGAGGGTCTGTGTTTACTCTGTGCTGTCTGACCTCCTTTTTTATCTCTTCTGCTGATTGTTCTTCTGCTGTTGGGTCAACTTGGGTTTGTGTGCTCTCAGATGTAAACAAAAAGCCTCTAATCGTCTCTCGCTCTGGCAGAAACTGCTTCTGTCCGGCCGTCTCTCTGTATGCAAGCACAGACTAAATGTACATACACTCCTCCTTTTTGTCATCCTTTTTTATTCTTATTGTCTCGTCTGCTGCTGCAATGCCCATCGTCACGTTAGTATGGTCGCATAAGCAGCAATTTTGAACCCACTCTCATTTAAATAGCCGCTTCTAACTGATAATATGTCTGATATATAAGTTACAAATGGCGCTGGTATAGAGCCAAGGAGACAAATAAGGAAGAGTCGTGCGAAATGTGTGTGAATATGAAAACTACAGCAACAGGCTCAGGGGGCTTTCCCTCTCTGTTTCCATGTCTTATGTTGTGCGTTGGTCTGTTTAACTGAACGGCCAATCAGAGTGCTTTCACTGCAGATTCTACATCTTCAATCAGCTAAAAAGCCTCTGACAAGCCCGGAGCAGTTCTGATGCTACTGTTCACACACTGACTAGAGCCACTAACTTTATCTGACAGCCCTGACAAGTCCCGAACCTCGACCCTTGACCCCTGACCACAGGCCTTATTGTGTAGGAGGCCTTAAGATGTAGTGAGCAAAGATGGATGACAATGTGACCTAACCAAATATAACTGGAATCACTAGTTTTTACCCCTGATTGTAGAATATTTATAACACATTACAACTGTGCTGTCTTCCTCTGAAACTTTAAAATACATCCACACTGGGGATGATTTTTGGCTACCCTGCAGTTTGACTACATGAGCGTGACAACAGCTTGTTTTGCTTCTTGTTTTCCTACATCTTCTTCTTCTTCTTCTTCTTCTTCTTCTTTTTCTCTGTGTTTATGGCAAACTTTAAAGGTGCGTACCTCCAAATTCTATATCACAGTGTGTAGATGCTATTTGCAATTTTGTTTCGTATTGTCAGCTCTGTCTATTAGCTATAATGTTTTTATTTGATAAATAGCTGATATAAATTCAATTGCAGATAATAATTTATTGGAAAAGATAAAAATGCATCTTCAGAATAAAAATGGTTCATGGAGATGCCATGACACTCTCATGCTTTCACTGAAAGATTTTAGCTTGAAGTTGAGAGTTTGCTCATATGCAGACTTTTAATAAGAAGTGAGAATGAGACCGCAAAAATTAATTGAAGACATGTCGGGACTTGCAGTAATTGGACATAAAAAAAAAAAAAAACACTGCAAAATAATGTTCCTTCAAGTAAAATGGCAGATTTACAAAAAATAAAATGCCCTCTGTGGGTTTTGACAGTATGTTTACACATTGTGCTCAGGCCTGCAGTTACAACTTACACTTCTGAAACACTAAGTGGTTGATATGTCATGTGATGAGTTCCACATTTTAGGTGTTGGCTTTGTGTTGCATGATTACGATTATCTGATGTTTATATTACTTACAAATGAGTCAAATGGACCGAATTTAACATCAAGATGTATTATTTTCACAGGAACTTTGAGAGGAATCCATCCTGTGAATACTTTCCATGAACACACGAGGATCCACTCAGACTCTTGTTGTTTTACAGTGCAAACTAGTAGAAAGCAGCTGCTCATTGGCTGTACTTCATGTTGCTCCTATTAAACAAGAAGTACTGGTATTGTTAAGCATTTACAGAAACTAGAAAATTTGGAAAACACATCCAATGCAAATCACACTGTTTACTTACTTGCAGTGTTTCTTGTTTTTATTGAAATAGGTCACTCGTTTTTGTGCATCATAACAGTGGCGGGCACACATTCCCCTCCTCTGTTGTTAGAAAGGAATAAGCTCTCTATTCTCTCTCTTCCTTTAGTTTTGGGAGCAAACGAACTGTCTGCTTTTTGTTGCTTCAAAGCAGCACCAGGGCGCGTTCTAAATCACTTTGTCCCTCTTGTAACATAAGCTGTAACTATCAGCTGCAGCTGGAGCTTGTGCATCTATTCATTTCAACTTTCCCCGTCAGGATTTCTGCCTTTGTGTCTCTGTGAATTCTCTGCAAATTTCACTCTTCTGCGTGAAGGGACAGACCTCCAGTCCCACCCCGAGCTGTATTCAACAGCCTTTAAGGACATGCCAAAGCTGATTTCAGTCAAGTATAGTGGAGCTCATAATAGAAATGGAGTGACGAGAAGGGTACAGGCGGAGGAGTGGGCCAATGGTGGATGGATTTGACTGTTAAGTTACTGACAGACCCTATAGCCTCTCTAATGGATGATGCTGTCAAATTGCCACTCATCACTGGCAAAGTATTATTTTTAATGCTGTAGCTTATTACTTATTACTCACTTAACCTAAATAAATCTTAGCATCTGTTGTTGTTAAATTCATTCATCCGTGTGAATATTTTTAAAGGATATCTGGGCTGAATATGGTTTGCTGTTTCCACTTATCAGGCTCGATAAGGCAGCTGGCTGCAACTCATTTCACTGGTTTCCTTACCTCCCACTAAGGGTGTGACCCTACATTCACACTGGCCATTAAAATCTCAGCATTACTCCCTGCAGGCAATATTGGCACATCGGGATGTTCGGCTGGTGGTCTGAACACAATAAATGAGGGTGGAGTTAGAAGATTAGGTTCTTACTGGCCAAGGCATAGTAAGTTATCGCTGTGTACAGGAAGGGGTGGGTTTGGCCATTAATGGCAGGGCTTTAGCATCACTGCTAATTTGAGTGTCAGCTGGTGGGAGATTCCTCCCTGTTGTGAGGTTGAATTGTGGGAGCAGCAGATGAAAGAGGGAGACGTTGAATGGCACATTTGGTTTTCTTTGGTCCATACTTCCATAGCCGCAGTCTGCCGGAGCAGTGGCGCACACACACGCACACACACAGTCTCACACACGGTGTCCTCTCTGGTCATAGAGGCACTTGGGGAAGATGGTATGTCTGTTTTCCCAGGCCCTGGTAATGAACTCTCAAGGAGAACATCGCCCAATTAATTGGTTCTGTGGTTTAATTGCACCAAACTCTTTGAGCGAGGTTTGGCAAAACTCCCATTTCTTCCTTTTTCTTCCCTTTCCACCACTTTCACTCTTCTTAACCTCTCATTCTCCTTTGCTTTAACCCAGTTAAGGAGAAGAATTGCTCCAGTGAAGCAGAAACAGAAATGTTTTCATCAAGTTGGAGATGCCCGTGTCTGGTTGCAGTCAGACAGCCCTTACCATACCCCGCTTTCTCTGACTGCGAGTATGATGAATTTAAGATCTATCCCACCCGAGAACATTGCATACACCCCTCCCATTCCCACCACAAGGTTGGAACAGCTGCTCGCGTTAGAGGATTGAAAACAGAGCTCCCACGTTGTTTTAAATCAACTCCTCAGAGGGCGAAACACTAACACAGTGTGCAGCGCAAATTTGATTGTATTTGAGTGTGATGTGACATGGAATGTGATTCATTGTTTTTATTGCGAGTTTATTGAGGAATCAAATGGAGGGCAGTGAAGCGTAAGCAGCCTGCCTTCAGGCTTGTTTGCTTTCTGCTTGGATTTTTTCCTTCTACTGTGTTAATGATGAACACAGTGTGACACATTCAAATGTCTGACTGGCTGCAGCCTGTCAGCATGAAACAGTAGAATGCAGGTACCGAGGAACTAAAATAAATAGGGCTGTAAAGAAGAAGGGCCTGTGAATTCGCTTCACATAGTTATGCTGCACGACTTGCTATATGATGAAGTGCATGAGCTGGAAAATTGGTGTAATAATCTTGGCCTCTAACCTACTTTGCACCCTAATTTGGCTGTAGGAGGAGAGGATGACTGCATCATGGCCTGGCCTCAGCTCTGGAGGTCATGGCATCTTGGGGAGGAGGCCAGCTACTACTTCCTGCTCGCTGAGAACAGAGGAGCATTAATATGGCTCAATTACACCGGGGTTTATTAAAGATAATTGTCTATAATCACAGGTCTGTGTTCACCCTAGGGCTCAGAGTGACCCCGTAGCTTGGTAGAGGCTAAATAAACATGTTTAACTTTGACCTGAGGTGCAAGAGGCTGGACAGTGTGGAGGATGCCATGTTTAAGAGAAATGTGAGAATTCAAAGGAGGGAAGCTTATGAAAAACTTCACTTTTATTTGTCTTATTTTATCTAAAAGAAGCTCTTACTTCGGCTTTGCAAGTGTACTGAGTAAAATAATAACACAGTGCTCTGTTATTATGATATTTTGTAATCATACAGAATGGATGTACTGGTGGAAACATACAGCTAATTTGTGCCTGTGATGGTCAAACATGCAAATCTTGATATTTTGCCTCTATAATTGGGACTTTGAGGAGAGTTTTTGCAATTTTAACACGCAATTTATGAAACCTTTGCAGCAAGAACTCCTCTAGTTCATACTGCATACAATATTTTGAAAGGTAACCTTATGTCTAAATCAGCATGCAAATGATTTGGCATTCCTCTCAGGAGTATTTTTTAAGGGCTTATGACACGGCCCTGCTTTTTGAGCGCACGGTGTAATTTTCTAAAGTGCTGTCGGCTCTGAGTGGAGTAATCTTAATGATGTTGTGCACAAACTGTGTTTGCAACGGGCATCCAATAGAGCTTCAGTGTTAATAAATGCAGTGCTGGATTGTAGAACATATTTGCATTGTGACTTTATTACAATAAATCTTTTCCAAATTATATTTTTTTTCACTCTTCACTCAAGAAAGTGAGGAGCAAAGTTTTAACAAATATACGGTATATTATATTTATTACCCAGTTTAATTTATCCCATACTGTAAACATTTGGAGAATTCAGAGACCAGCAACCAAACCCCGACAAAAAGGCGTTCTGCAGCTTTGTTCCGAGGGACTTCCTCTCCATGATTGCAGTGACAGTTGTGTAGGAGTCATAGAAGTGACTAATGTGAAGTCATTCTGCTGGAGTTGGCTGATATCATGGCGTGTGTCCTGCTCTGGTGAAATGGCCTATCAGTGAGTGACTATTCATCTCAGGATGGTGGAGGGAACATGTTCACTTTTCTGACAGCGTATTAATATCTGCTGGGCTTTAATCAGGCCACAATGTCAGGATTATTTTAAGACCTGGGAGAAGTGCTGGGCCACTCCTCTCCAGATGAACCAAGATGAAAGACAGACTATCCAACATCAGTGACAGAAAATGAGTTCATTACTGTAATTAGGCCTGTCTCTCTCTCTCTCTCTCTCTCTCTCTCTCTCTCTCTCCTCTCTCTCCTCCATCCCTTCCCCATGTTCACCAGGCCTCCTGTCTTAAACACCCATAATGGCAATGCATTACTTGAGTAATAAAGGGCTGTTAGCAAAGCAGAACGCCCACTCCCATCTGCTGCCTACCATGTACACACATCCACAAAGGAAAGGACAGAAAACAGCCTCCTTAAGGTCACACAGTAGACAGATTCTGCTGACCAAGTTGCTCATGGTGCTCCCCTTTGGTTGGGGGATGGCTGTTGAATGAGACGCGGTACCACTGAGTTCATTAATCACTGTCGCAGGGAGAGTCGCTAATAGAAGGCAGGAAAGGGAAACACAGACCACCGTGTTCACTGGTTTATCCTGTCCTGTCCACAATGTGAAATAAAGGCCAGTTAGCCCTAATCTGACCCTGTGTAGCAGCACAAACAGGGTGAGGCTGGACACTATCAACATAACACGCAAGTCTCCTGTTGCTGTTTTCTTTTGCCCATTATGAATCAGTGCCATTGACGATAAATATGATACCTAAAAATTAAATCTTTACAATGTAATAATAGTACTTGTGATAATCTCGTGTAAATGATTAACCCCCTTTTCCATTCTTGCTTTGAAAAATTAGGTGGTGTAAATGCACCTTAACACTGGTCACCACCCATCATAAAACAGAAACAACTGCTAAATATAATGTTTTTTTATGTGCATTTATGGCAACAGACTCTATCTCCATCTTCCTACACTCATATTTTGTGTTTAGTTCACTTACCAAAAATGGACAAAACACACAATAAAAAAATTGTAAAGGAATTTGATTGATTTATCATTTGATAGTATTGAACAGAAGTTTTCTTTCTATTAATTTCAAAGATTTAAAAAAAGTCTTATAGATGTAGTGATAATATCCTTGTGGTGAATTCTTTAGACTGGGATAATGTGTAATGAATGTCTGATATTGTGACAGCTCTAATGTGATTGTATCATGTCTAGAGTTGTTCCAATACCACTATCAGGAAACGCTGCCAATACCACAAAAATGCTGGTATCGGAAAGTACGCCAGTCTGTGCACCAATCAGATACCGAGTAATTTGTTAGCCGTGAAATGGTACCAAACTACTTTCCAATGAGCTCAGTTTGCTCTGATAGATGTTCTATCCCTTTTTTTTGTTTGTTTGTTTTTTAATCAACGCTATATAAGGTTCACACTTGTTTGTTTGTGATCACCCTGACGAAGGCACACTGTGCCCAAACCAGTTAGTTTAAGTAAAGCACCTAAAGGAGAATATTTGAGTGTGTGACTCTCTTTCTTTTTGTAAGTTTGATGTCCTGTTAGTCTGCACCTCGCTAAAAATTGGGTTGTGCTCCTCTATGCACAGTTTGTAGATGTTTTATGCCTGAAATGAAGTTTTCTTTGCCACTCAAAAACAGCACTCAGGAAGTTGCGCTGTGCTGCCACTGGCAACTACTACTTTTTAAGAGTGATGAAGAAGAAAGAAGCTAGCTGACAGAGCCAGCAAAAATTTCTGCATTCAGCAATATTTTACACTAGAAAGTCAAAGGAGATGTGTAAGGAATAGTTTTTTACATGCTGGCAATGGATTGGTACTCCGATATGCAAGTTTGGGTATTAGAAATTGTATCGGGAAGGAAAAAAAAGTAATTTCAGCTGCCCAGAAGAGAGAATAAAGTCTGCACTGTTATAGCCAGCAGCACAACAAATGCACCCATGTTTGTTCTGTTACCTTTGCTAATGAGCAGTGGCTCTGTCAGGGTTTCTCGTCTTATCCCTTATTTGCTCAAAAACAACCAAGTTCTACCTTCCCTCACAGTGACCTTTTTAATATGTATATGCAGCGTTTGTCTGGCAAGCCTGCGTTTGGATTCTGCCAGAGTTGAACCAGAATCTCCCCAGCATCCCGAGAACCGACACATTTCCCTTCGCTCTCTCTCACCTGTTTGTTCATTAAAGTCTCCTTAGAGGGAGACGCACCGACAGAAAAATGAGAAAAGAGATGAATGGAAGTGATGAGGCAACAACTGTAAAATCACGGTGCTTTAACTGAAGCTGTCGATATTTATGTCATCAATATGCCAACCTGCCACTCTGGACAGTTGTCTGCTCTGTCACACATGAGGCTCACTCTGACCTTGGAATAAGGGGACACCAGGGTGAAGTCCAGGTTGAATAATCCTGACATTTGTGTTTATACATACAGCTCCCCTGGGTAAACTAAAGATAAATTCAGATTCACAGTGCATGTGTGGAAGGGACTCTAGAAATCTAGGACATACTGGCACAGCAAGAGAGAAAAAAAGACTTCAGTATTTATAAATTTGTACTAAATGCGTCTATTCCTTTTTCAATTTTTAGCTGATGACATGATGCTGTTCTCTCCTGTCAGCAATAACAGCGCTGCTGTATTAACAGCCTTACACTCGTCTATCT
>JAQFJA010000003.1:7543194-7553633 GCA_029874485.1 Naso brachycentron
ATATTTTAGCTAATCACAGATCCGTTAAATGGGATAGAGCTTTTTCTCTACCTTATTAGAAGCTGATGCCCCCAAAAAGTACATCAAAGGCAGTTACACAATGAGCTGCACCTCAAGAGCATTACTCATCTGGGTGCTATGTGTCCTGATGTGTTTGCAGTTTTCAGGCAGCACCGAATTTGCACCAAAGGGCATCGTGATTGTCCTTGCCATCGGCCTGTCTGTTAAGAGGAGCAGGAGGTTAAGTGAGCCCGTATAATGCGGAATAAAAAATAGAAGACCACATCATCGCACATCATGCCATTTCCACCGGGCCTGATGGTATAATAGCTTTCCGTCACCGGAGGAGCTTTCGTGCAGGGCAGAATGCCTGACAGAGGGAGTCATCATGGCCACGGTGTCAGGAGCACACCGGGAACTGATAACCTGTGACGGGGGAGAAAGACAATTCCAATTTGTTTCAGTGTATAGATCATTGGCTTTCACATTCCCAGAAAGCTTTTCGTTTTGCCGCATTGACACATTTACCCGGGTCAAGATGAGGCTGTCCTCAGCTGTGAATACTGGGCAACAGGTGACAAACGCAGGAGGCTATTTTTTCATCTATTTTTTCCCCTCTTTGACTCGCTTTCGCTATAAGGCATGAAAGATTCATGTCGGTAAAGAGGGCTCTATCTCTCTCTCACTGTGCAAGAGGATTCTCTCTGGATATTTTATTCCTTCTTGTCTCTTTGTGAGACAAGTTCATATCAGAGCTGTCATTTCTGGATAATATTAATGCAGACAGTGAAAACCTGTGAGATTTGGCTGGCTTGTCTATGTCTATGAATACTCCTCTCTGTGAACAATCTTTATTGCGGCTGTCTTTGTTGAACACTGATTGAATTAAGAGAGTTATTTGGTGGGTATTATGGAGATCAATGCTTTTGCCTTTCAGGTCCTGTTCTAGTATTTCATTGCCACATTGAGGACTTTACCAAACAAAAGTATAGCTCAAGCAATTGTTTTCAGAAAGGATCAAAATGCTATTGCTGGCAGCTTATAGGGTTTTCTGCAACAGACCAAAGCTATCCTGCTATATGTCTTCCTCGTTGCTCCACAGCTGCTCTTAAGTAGCAGCTATTAGCTTGGCTTGATTTATGCACCGCTCAGAGCTCCTGAGAGTTCACAGTCAGGCTTCACAAAAGGGGATTTCAGCTCTCTCCTACAAGGGTTATAAAGGCCTTCACATTAGCTGTGACATGATGGAAAGTGGGCACTCGCATGCTTTGAGTGCATAATGTACAGTATGTGTGAGTGGAGTATGTGATACATATCGGCAACAGGAAATGATACTCACTGAGTGTGTGTGTATGTTCCTCGTTGCAGCTAAGCTTCCAGCACAAAGTGGGAGTGCTTTACTGCAAGGCGGGACAGAGCACAGAAGAAGAGATGTACAACAACGAGAGTGCTGGACCGGCACTGGATGAGTTCCTGGATCTGCTCGGCCAGAGGGTGCGCCTCAAAGGCTTCACCAAGTACAGAGCCCAGCTGGATAACAAGAGTAAGATAACACACACATCAAACTAAGTATTCATAAAATGAAAGCCCACACAAACACACACTCTGATCCTGATCAGTGTAGCCGATATGAGTTTAGTCTTGATTTCTGTCCAGTTGCATTATCAGCTTATCTTATACAATGGCCTTTTGTCATGAGGCTCTGGACCCTGACTGCCCTGTCCTGTGTTACAGCGGACTCTACAGGCACGCACTCTCTCTACACCACCTACAAGGACTACGAGCTGATGTTTCACGTGTCCACCATGCTCCCCTACACACCCAACAACAGACAGCAGGTAAGTAAACTCTACACATCACTCTCTGTCCCCTCCAGCAGACCACCATGTTTGCTTTTATTGTGTGGTGAGTTGTTTTTTAATGGTGGTAATGGTGGTCCCTGAGCAGCTTCCTCTTTGGATCTCTTCGATTCCGGCTCCTTTCAATCTTCCCCAGAGGCTCATTTTGCTACAGTAATGACCCATCAGTTGAGAGTATGAGGATTGCCATGGTAACAGTACCCCATAGTAGGATTTTAATCAATGCTTCCCTGGGGGCTGGACCTGATTTGGCATTAGCTGGGTCTCTGTGTCTGTCTGTGCTAACAAGTGGAATTAAGTGGATATAGTGGTGAACTGGCGAGCAATGGCCTGATAGAGTGGCGATTACAGAAGTTCAACATAGTCTCTGCACTCCTTGTATGGAAGTACTTTTTGAGCTCATTATAAAAGCTGTGGGTACAACTCTGCAGAGATGCTATCAGTGAAGATACTGGAGGAGGTGGTGAGTGAGTTAGGGGCAGCATATACAGTGAAACACTGCAGAAAGCTAATCTGTCCTGCACATCTAAAGTGACTGATTGGTGGAATTTTTCTCCTCCTCCGCGTGTATTTCATGGAGTGAGATAGTTCAGTTTAAACCCTGGTGGTAATTTGTCAGCTGGCCCGAGTGGAGCTTGCCCCACTCGTCCTGTCATCCCTTTCAGTTCACCTCTGTATCTTCTAATCCTGCTTGTTTAAAACTCAAGTTGACCGTCACTGACAACTGTATAGCAGACAGAATGAGGTTACCCATCTACACACTCCAGCAGCACAAGCAGTGTAAATTGGGTTTGGGGGAACGTGTCTCCTTCACAGAAAAATACCTAAGTTGCGTTTGTGGAATACATCTCCCTCATTCAAAAAGCCTTTTATCTTGATTTCAAACATAAAGTCAAAAAAGCAAAACATGAAGCTGCATCAAAAAGTAGATCTGCAATCTGTGTTTAAACCTCTGTAAACAGTTTAAGCCTGATTTATGCTTCTGCATTGGCTGCATACAAAGCTTATGCTGTAAGCTACGCAAGTGGTATGTGCCGCTGAGAGCATTTACACCTGTGTGTCAGCATGTCCGTGTAGGACTTCCTGGATGTGTTCTTCATTACCATAAACAGTGGCAAGAGCAGCTGGGCGGAACAGGTTGGAGTTGGAGCTGATAAACATTGAATATGAGGTACTTTTACATCAGAAATTGCAATGCAGAAGGGAGAAAATACGTCAGAGGAGATAGTATGTACGACCACTGAACGGTTTGAGAGGAAGGGTAAATTGTTGTCTTGTGAGTTTATCAAGCAAATCATTGTGGTCTGCATCGCTGCGAAATGCAGTTGCATTTCCAGGGAGGTGCATGTCAAGGTACTGCGCAGGCTACGGCATAGGGCACACAGCTACGTGGAGGTGATTCAAAGCAGAAGCATGAATCAGGCTTTTAGTGTTCGGCTTGTGTTACTAGTACAGACATGACATGCAACCCGCCATTGGATATTAAAATATTTTTGGAATTTCATTGACTTGCCCATTCAAATGCTTTTAAACCAGATCAAACCAAAAATACCTCAAAATTCTGCGTCCTCTTGAATTGGTGTACTACATTCCAGAGATGTTCCAATTCCATTTTTTTCCTTCCTGATACTTATTCCGATACCCAAACTTCCTTTGTGGCTGAAACCGAGTACGGATGTCAGCACATAAAAAATAACAATTCCTTTAAAACTTAAGGTGTAATCATAACTTAGGAGCTGTGAAACAGCAACTTAAAAACTAAAATATTGGAAAATTGAATTCCTTACATCCTTACATTCCTTTTAGTCCTTACACACTTCCTTTTTACTGGTGGGACTTTCTGGTATAAAATATTGCTAAATGTTGACAGTTTGCTAGCTCTGTCAAATCTCTCTGTTCTTTGTTGCCGTTTTTAAAAAAAATAGTTGTTGACAGTGGTAGTGCAACTTCCTGTGTACAGTTTTACAGCAGCAAAGAAGAATTTATTTTACTTATTTTAGGATTTTTAGGGCTAACTTAGCTAACTGGATACAACTTAGCAGCTGATAAATCGAATGGTATCGGATCGGTGCACAGACTGGCATACTCACCGATACTGATACTAGCATGTTCGGCAGCATCAGAGGCATTTTTTGGTAATGGTATCAGTATTGAAACAACTCTTATACATTCATCCATATTTGATGCCCTTTCTCCTTGTATTTGACACAGTTTCTCTCCTTGTTTCTAGTTATTAAGGAAGAGGCACATTGGCAATGATATCGTCACCATAGTATTCCAGGAGCCCGGGGCCCTTCCTTTCACTCCAAAAAACATCCGCTCCCATTTCCAACATGTGTTTGTCATCGTCAAAGTCCACAACCCCTGCACTGATAACGTCTGCTACAGGTAAACAGAACAAGCATGGACCACGCCTGCAATGCCATTTCACTTCTTACCATGGGATGAAAGGCAAACTGATGTCGTCGAGATAATTTAGGGGAATGTTTGTCTTTAGATGTTCTTTGCATGAATGCCTTTATGCCAAATGACTGTACATGAACCTTTAAGAGCACTTAATTTGGAAGAATAATAATAATAGCCTGCTGAGCGCTCTCTGTGGTTTCTGTCATGACTTCATAGTAATGTGCTGGAATCACAAGGCGCTTTTGATCTGTTCAGTGATGATACAGTCATTATCTTCAGAGGCACCTTGAAATTATGAATTATGGCTCTCTCCTTGAGTGTTTCTGAAGTCAAGATGACTCTTGTTAATAACATAGCATTTGTTGAACAGAACAAGATTAGTCTGAGCTCCAGAAATAATTTCCCTGAAAGCCATTTAATTTTGACACTCTTCAAATGGTTGCTCTTTATATGTACAGTTCAATACTCTTTCACTTCATTTAGTTTCTCTTAACTGTCATCACTACATTTGATTCACTGGTTCCACCCTTTTTTCCAGCGTGGCCGTGTCCAGATCTAAAGATGTTCCTCCCTTCGGCCCCCCTATTCCCAAGTCTGTAACTTTCCCAAAGTCGGCAGTTTTCAGGGACTTCCTGCTTGCCAAGGTCATCAATGGAGAAAATGCCGCACACAAGTCAGAGAAATTCCGAGCCATGGCGACTCGTACGCGGCAGGAGTACCTGAAGGACCTGGCTGAGAACTTTGTCAGCACAGCTACTATTGATAGTGCTGTCAAATTCAGCTTCATTACCCTTGGTGCCAAGAAAAAGGAGAAGGTGAAACCCAGGAAGGATGCACATCTGTTCAGTGTGGGTGCAATCACCTGGAGCGTCTGCGCCCGGGACTTTGGCCAGTCGGTGGACGTGGACTGCTTGCTCGGCATTTCTAATGAGTTTATTGTGCTCATTGAGGAAGAATCAAAAAATGTGGTGTTCAACTGCTCTTGTCGGGACGTCATTGGATGGACCTCAGGGATTATGAGCATTAAGATCTTCTACGAGCGTGGGGAGTGTATCATGATGTCTGCTCACGACAACTGCGGAGAAGACATCAGGGAGATGGTACAGAGACTAGAGGTACAATCATTAAAGACTCAACTGTAATAATCTCTGTCATTTTAGAAAATCTTAATATCTGCTGGATTAGACCAAAGGTAACAGATATTGTTTTACGAGGTGTCCATTATCAAGAATTACTGGACGATGTGGAGGCCTTTGCATCTGTTGTTTGCTTCTGCAGAGTCCTTTAATTCCTGATTATGGACACCTTGTAGGACATCATCCCAGTTTTACCTTGGTCACTTGCCAAAGAAAAAATAATTAAGACAATTTATATTTTCATGGTTTTTCAATCAAAATCTAGCATTTTCCACAAGTGGTAATGATCTTGGTAACATCTGGGGTCTGACCAATACCTGGAACAACCATTGCCACTCCTTAAGTTTTCATACAATAGAAACCACGTTCACTACTCCAGTAAATAGGAGAAACGATGCAGACCATGGTCTAAGGAGGGTCAGCTGAGCCTGTTAAATATTTCCCATGTCTTCGGTATCAGTGTCAAATCATACTATACAAAGAAAAGAAAAATTTCAGAGAACAAAAGACGCAAAGTCAGTTTTTTAACCTTGGCGTCCACCTCACAGAGGGAGTAATACATAATTTGATATCTCTGTGGCAAATTGAGGGTTTTGCCATAAGTTGGCAGGCAGCTTATTTTTGATATGATGAACATAATGGAGACACAATTCTGTGATCATACTACTCATACAAAAACAGTAATAATGGAGTGGCCGAGGTTCTGTCCAGGTTGGCACTTCAGCAAAAACATGCACTGACCTTAAGCCTCAGATTCAGCCAGATATTGATGATATTATTTCCTGTTGGTGAATCTTGGCTGTATCTCCCCAAGCATGCTGCCTTCATCTTAAAGCAAGAGAACGTTTGGATCTTTGCTCAGCGGCTTTGTTTTCTCTGAATAAGTAGCTTTTTCTTAGCTTAGCTTAAGTCCCAATATCTAAAAACGTTTTGAAAAAGAATTCTCCAGGATATCCTGCTTAAAACATGACCTTTAGGTAACTCCCATAAAACACAGAGCAGTAGTCTGTCATTTGAATTGCCCAGTAAATCTGTTATGACTGTTTCACACATAGGCTGAAAGGAATATGAAGGAAAACAGTTGCCTTTCCTTTTAATGGTTCAGTGAGGCATTTTACTTTGGGATAGTTGTGGTCCGACTGTGGTGAAACAATGCATTCTACAAATATTGCTCTTACCATTGTAGCTTTACTACTTACCACAAACCTTGTTATTTTATTTTCATCATTTAGTCAGCAGACCCATTGCTTTTTTAACCTATATCCATCCTGTCAAGTCTCATATGTTGCAACTCTACACGCGCCAAGCTTCCAGTCTTTTATTTTCTTTCCTCGTGTTTCTTTTGCTGCCTTTTACCGCAGCATTGTAAGAGTGTGGCAGACAAAATCAACCCAGCGCTTATTTGTTTTCCAGACTCCCCTGTCCCCTGTCTACCTGGTCCTTTCTGGGTTGTACAGAGATGGGAGTGTCTCTTAAATGTGAATTTAATAATGTCAAGAGAGGATTATGGATCTCCTGTTGATAGCTTTCTTTGGCTCGTCACACAGAATCAGCAGAGAGGTACAGTCAAATGTTTAGGGCACATGAGTACAGATGTCCTTTTGATCAGGATAAACACCAAAGCCGATGGCACTCCCTGTGGCAGTCAGTTAATTTAATGGAGTGAAAGATTAGTGATGTGATCACAGCCCACGCTTGATCTTGCAGATGTCTAGGTGCAGGTACAGGAGGAGGCAGCTTAAACAGGACACCAACCCAGTTTTGAAGGGAAGAGAGGAACACGACACATTTTTGGGTCTGACTGACTAAGAATAGAGGACACTTGGCCTCAGACTACTTGACTCCTATGGAGAGCTGCCCTCTTGGTCCAAGTTTTCTCATCCTCATTTTGTAATTCTGCCTTTGCCATCTGTGCAACTCATTGGCTATGGTTATATTGTGCAATTTTTGGGGTCAGGCAGGTCTAGGCACCTTAAAGTCCAGAAAAAAATAGGCCAAAACACCTGGTTCCTCAGCCTGGAGTCTGGCATCCGATGCCTTGTTTCCGCTCCTTGAGTAGTTGCATAGGCTTGCTTTTCCTCCTCTAGTTTCCACGGTTTGTTTACTGAAACTCTAATCAGGCAACCCTTTGTTTTCTTTAATTACCACTGAGGTTGAATTCCAAAATCCAAACCTGCGCTGAGCATGACCTTATTTCTGCCTGCATATTCTCCTCCACTTATCCCTTTGGCACCCTCATCAACAGTTTCAACATTTTCAACTGACCCTGGCCAGCTTATCATTGGTTAAGCCAACACCATGGAAGTAACAGTCCATTTCCTGCTGAAAATGTGAACAAGAACTTCATTCTTCTGAGACTTACTGTAGGCAGAGATAATTACACCTTTTTTATTATCCCCTCACCAATGAAATTAGAATGAGTAAAGTGGGGATCCCAACCACCAAAAACCACTATATCCTGGAGAAGTGTTTACCATACTTAATCTCACTGCAAAAGGACATGGATGTCACTCAGTGTCTCCTCATCTCGTCATAAAAAAGGACAGTGCAGGATATATTAGCATTTGTGATTAGCCAAAGGACATCACTTCCTCTTTCACTATGCTAATATTCTCTCACATTTGCAGTCTGACCTCCCAAGGGATTTGTGAGGGATATTTTTCAGGGAAAAGCTCAGAATAAGTATAAATGAAAGGATGGCTATTTGTGTTACTCACGCAGACAGTGGAGCAGCAGCAGCAGGCACATTTGGGTTTGAGCTGACCATGCATACTTTGTCCCAAAGGTGTCTGTAATGTCCCAGAGGTTGACTCGCATCATGTTTCATTGGGAGGATTTACAGGCTGCCGGACTTGTGATGTAATGTGAACCAGAAGGAACAGATTGCCCACTGTAGCACACAGAGGAGCCCAGTGTGAGAGCACAACTTAAAGCTTTGTGAAAACGCCCTGCTCTCTAGGGTGTTGCGGAGCTGGGTGGCCGCGTGTTCGCCTTTTATGAGACAAGTCATTTGGCTCGGGTGCCATGCATTTTATGAGTGGGACTACAAATAAAAGCAAATGACTGTATCTGATATTTTAATGATAGAGGAGGCAAATCAGCAAGCTAAAATAAGGACAAACTGTGATGACAATGAATGCTTCAGTACAGCTTCCTACATATGCTTGTGTAGTTTATGATGTTGACATTATAATCCATCACTATACAATAAAGTCAAAATGCTTGGTCGAGTAATAGGGCTACCCTTTCCCTACAAAGAAAAATTGTGCTTCATCACATTAAAAGTAACTGTACTAGTTACAGATATTAAATCCTGCAAGAATCACAAAAACACAGCTAAGACTGAACAAATGGTCTTTTATTTACCAGTGTGTGCTTCACTTGTTTGAAGTTCGGTGACCTGCCAAGGTTTTGTCATGTCTGTGAAACCTGCTGGCACAGACGATGTCATCAGTGTCAAAGCTGCTTCTGACTGCCAGACCTCTCGCACAGGATCAACGCCAGCAACACTACTTGACAGCAGATTCAAGGCTGACACTGTTTGTTTCCTCAGGGCAGTGTTGTATTTTATGTCACCAGTCGTTAGGGCCAATCATTAGGCTCTGCGTGGAAACACTTTGGTCAGCAGGACACACACACACACACACACACACACACACACACACATACACACACACACACGCTGATGCTGCCACACGTCACGTCACCATCCTTATTAAAACAACTTTACAGGCCACAAATTCCTCAAATGAAATAATGAGTGTCCTGCTCCCCTCAGCCATTATGGATTGGGGCCATTCAAAGGAGAACCTGCACACATTCATTTTTGGGATAGCCTGAATAAAGGGGTTTAATGAAGGCATTTAGAAAGCTATTATTTAGGCGTAATGAATTTCTGACAAAGGGCAGTTTGATTCATAGTCCCTTATACCCAGGCCAATGTCTTCCCCATGCACAGGCCATTTACTTCCAGCCTCCAGAGAGCTTTTGGACTTCACATTTCCAATTTCTTTTGCCCTTGATTTTTTTATGCAGAGTGATTGCTCACTTTGTGGGTCACCTCACTGAAGTGCTCCTCCTCCAGTTTTGTCTGTCTTTGAAAAGTGAATTTTGCGCATTTATTTATTGTCAAACTGAGAATGTGACTTTGCCTGCGACACTGACAGAATGAATCCTTTCCCCAGTTAATAAAGTTTTAGGGCGTGTGTCACTAGGAGCCCCATCATGGTTGTCTTGGGTCCCCTCTCGCACAGCGGGGTAGGATTCCTGCTAGTGTGAGAATCTGGTGGAGTGTTGACAGGCCATAGTCTGAGTTAATGTGTCCCTGAAGCCAGCTGCCACTCTGAGGCAAATGGAGGCAGTCAAGCACAACTGAAGCAAGACTAATCTGATGTGTGATTAAAGCTCATCGGATGCAGAATGAGTTTTTTTTTTTTCTCAAGTAGTGTCACAAGAAAACTTGTTTAGTCCTAATGTGTGCTTACACATATATGAATCAGCCACCAAGGCGAACTTGAATAGACCTCAGTTGCATGTCTGCATCTGCATTACTGCTCAGTTCAATGGTTGCGTGTGTTACTGTAATTTTGCTGCTGATGCAGTTGGGTTGCATGAACTTCAGTTGAACCTGACTTGCATTAAAGCAGAGGCTTAGCCGAGGCCACTGCTGAGCAAAGTGAGAAGCTTAATTTGCATGCAAGTGCATGATAGGACAAGAGCCAACTCTAAGTTTCATCTGAGCATGCAATTGGACAAGTAGTGACATTCCAAGTTTCCATTTGTGAAATCTCAACTCTCCGGCTGCGGTCTCCAGAAGTGAGAGAAAAAGGATCAGAAGATCAGTGTTTCACTTTAGATGTGAGCAAATCCACTGCCACTAGATGCAGATATGTGTTGTGGTGTGAATTTTTTTTTTTTTAAGAAATTAACTGTTTGGTAGATTTAGTTCCCTGAAAAAATCAGTTTCTTAAGGGTCAATTTAATCCCAGTAGAGTGGCTAAGTTACGCCCCTCTACTTCCAGGCCATGGGACCTTAATT
>JAQFJA010000003.1:7553733-7569819 GCA_029874485.1 Naso brachycentron
ATTTGGAAAAAACATGGTTGTCAATGGACAGAGACAAATTATTTTTTAATCCTGTTTAAATTGTGCTACCAATTTCAAATATGTTTGTCAATTTAAAAGATAATTTTGCAAGTCAAGAAAGTCGGAGTTTATCACACAACTGCTGAAGTGTCTTTGAAAATCCTCATTTAGAGAAACTACACATCTGATCGCGTGACGTCTTAACAACAATCTCTTATAGAACCGACTAACTCACTGTTTGCTGAGCTACAGCTCTTAACATGCCCATGCTTGTTGTGATTTTTTACCTATTGCAATCAATTTTCCCTCATCCGCGAGGAACGAAAGAAACCGTGCTTTAGTTACAGTCATGTTAGCTTCGGTGACGCCTATCATGTGAGACAAAAGACATAAGTCACTAAACGTTTCACAAAAACTAAGTGGTACTCAGCTATCTTCACGACAAACTGTGACTTTATTGATTTGTAAAATTTTCTTTTGAAATGATAAACATCATATTCGAGAATGAGGGAAGAATTTAAACGGGATCAAAGAATAATTTGTCCCTGTCCAATGACTGTGTACAACATTTTTTTGAAACAAGGTCCCATGGGGTCCCCCGGAAGTGAAAGTGTCCCACGAGGCTGGTGTGGATTAGTGTGCCCTGCATGTGCTCTGTCTCTGTGCAGCTAAGGTGCTAAATCAGTCAGCTCAGTGATGTGCTGTCTCATCAACTTTCATTTTAATAGTTTCTTTGAATTAGCCACACTAACATGCTCATGCAGAAGGACAGGATTTTTACTCTGCTCTAATAGTATCATTCTTGTGTGTATATGTGGGCGTCTTGTTTAATAAACCCATACAGACTTTTATTTGAAAAGATTCAAAGGAGACAATGTTAATCGCTACTGTTGGAAAATTCTCTATTAGCTTGGAAAGCTCTTATTAAGCCATATTAAGATCACTCAGCTTCCATTTTTTCTCTGTTTGCCATCACATGATTTTTTTTTTCTGTTTTCTCGGTGTGATTGTGTGCAGTCTATTGTCCATTTCATGTGTTTTTACGCCAGACTGTTTCTGAAGCTCTGCTCCTTTTATGTCTCCAGATCAGTGATATCAAGATAACACTAAATTGTTTGTGGTTTTGGTTCCAGATCACCACCAGAGGCTGTGAGACATCGGAGATGACTTTGCGTCGGAATGGCCTTGGACAGCTCGGTTTCCACGTCAACTTTGAGGGCATTGTGGCCGATGTGGAGCCCTTTGGCTTTGCTTGGAAGGCAGGGCTAAGACAGGGCAGCCGACTGGTGGAGATCTGCAAGGTAGCCGTCGCTACTCTCACCCACGAGCAGATGATTGACCTACTGCGCACATCCGTCAGTGTCAAAGTGGTTATAATCCAGCCTCATGAAGACGGCACCCCACGAAGGTAACTCCTCAACTTTGTTTGCTTGGTTTTACTTGAAAATGAGCACTTTCCAGCAAAACTGCAGAAAAAAGATGATTATCAAACACATGCAGAATTTTTGTTGTCTTGGAATTTCGTATGCCCTGCTGCGGTTAGGGAGACAGAGAAGCAGGTGCTCCTCAAAAATGTTTGAATGCTTCTCCTCGTTTTTCCATGCAGCTGGGGTAAATTAGCTTGACATTTGCACTCATATTTGAGATGATTAGCATAAAGAAATGCTTACATACTGTTTCTGTTGCACAAGGGTTGATGTTGTTCTTCTGATTTCTCTGGAGAGGAGCCTCTCTTTGTATCGATGTGGCTTTGTTGCAAGAGAAAGCTCCAGCAGGGCTGCAGAGACACGCAGACACGGACAGTCAGCGTTTCCCACTAATGATAATGAGAGAAGCTTTTTGATTAATGGCTCATTTGTCGCTGCCATTGTCTGACAGCTCACATTTACAGATTGCTTTTTTTCTAACCTCACCCAATCTCCTATTCACCAATTAGGATGGGAGTGTTTGGCTTTTTAGGGGCACACACCCATGGGGAGACTCCATCGCTCCGGTTACAAAAAGGGAAAAGCATATTTCAAACGATCTTTTGTGGCGAGAAGAGATGAAGGTCTGTGCAAAATGCTGGTTCTGAAAGCACATCTGCTTGTTTTGTCTGTGAGAGACAGACAGTCCTTTGAAATCATATCCATCACTCTTTCACACTCACATTTTTGACATCTTTGTTTTGGTTGTGATTCAGGCTGACAGATTTGTGTACTAGTGAATGCTGTTCCCACTTTGTGGTGGATAACCACAGCAGAATGACTTCTTTGTGCAGAGATAAAACCTCCACTTAATTTCACTTTTTGGTTGTGATGTTTCAGGTAACGCTAATGTTTCTAGCTAATAATTTAAATTAAAAACCTGTGAATGATGTGCATTTACAGATAAACAAAAGTGTTGGTTACTTATCCATACCTTTAGAAAATAATATTAAATGCAGCCTTGATAAAAGTTCTGTATGAAAACAATCTGAAAAAAACCTCTTGTTTGCAATGTGGGTTATTATGTCAAAGAATGTGTAGTAGATTCCTGTTTAACTGAGTTTCAACTTTGCATTTGGTCTGGCAACAGAGGAGTAACATATTTGCTCCCCCAGATGGTGGACTGAAATGCCTCGTCTGTGAATCCAACACAGCAGCCACTCTGGCAGAACCAGCGTCTAATCCTCTCACCACGATCTATGATGATACATGATGATACAATCATAATCGCAGTTCAGGGAAGCAGGAAGCAGACAAAACAAACATCTTCCAGAGCTGCTTCTGTGTCGACAAACGTGTGTCCAGCTCCCTGAAGCTGCGGTTACACAATGGAGGATTCTGCATTTGCGCCAGTGGAGGACATCTGGCTTGTTTTCACTGGCACCACCAAAGACTGAGAAGATTCTTTAGACAGCCAATAAAAGATGGTTTTCAAAAATACACATGCTGCATAGCACTGTGACCAAAAGTATGCATTATATCATGCTGTGTCCGTTATGGGTGGTATCATGCAAAATGCACTGGGCTTGACCCATATATGGCATTGCTAACAGATGCATCTGGCAGATTAGTAGGTATTACAGTTGAAGACTATACTGGTCAGAGCTGTTGAGCTCTACTGGGAGACTTTGCCGTCTTACTGGCACACAATTTCTCATCATCTTTCCCTGAGAACCGAAAGGCTCTCAGGTCCTGTGAATTTTTTCTCCCAAGGTTCCAACAAATCAAGAGGTGAGAGGTCAGGTGAAGAATCTCAAGGGCCCTCAACTCTTTTCGCTGCTGTGTCTTTGAGTTGCCAAAGTGTTGCAGTCAACAATAAGTGCTCCAGTTTCTCCACTATTATCTCAAAGGAAAGGAATTCAGCAGGGGCCCAAAGGCCCCGGTCAATCCCCCCATGGCCAGAGAGATGCGGGTTACTCTAACAACAATGGACAAGAGTCTCTGACCTCCAGACAATGCACCCTGGCTCCATACTGCTACCATGATAAGGAGAATGTTTTTATTAGCGCATGTTGGGACTAGAAGGAGAGTGTTTCCTCCTTAACTGTTTTCAGACTGTCAGAATATCATTTAGTCTGAATTTCATGTTTCCTCTAGATTCAGTGAGAATTAATGCTGTAAAGAAAATGTAATGAAGAAGTAACATTTAGACGACTGTGCAGCACCGTTTCGCTACAAACCTCCTAAAGCTGCTAAACGGTTTTACCCCGCTCAGCCTTAAGCCAGTGGAGATATGCCTCTAATATTAGCCTAACCTAGCACTGTATTTATTTACACAGGAGGAAGGATGTGGTTTTAGCCCGGTGCAATACCAGAGGCTTTTCCATCATCACCCTAAAAAGCTTGAAACAAGTTCAGCATGTTGCCTTGGATCAAACTAATGAGAAAAAGATGAGAAAGATTAGCTCTTTGAAACAGGAATGCAATGTACAGAACATGGCAGTGACTGTATGTTCTGTATATGGTCATGAGAGCTCTGAGAGTAAACAAAAGGATCGGTGCAATATGGACCGAAATGTATGTTTACCACAAGCAATGCAAACAGTAACAGACACATGAAAACCTCTGTGCTGTCAGAGTATTAGACTTTTGTGTTTTTATCACAACACATTGCACATTTTAGGCTTTAAGCACAAAGATTTATGTCTTAAAATGGTGGGTAACCCAAATTTAAGTGGGTTCAACCTGCTCCAGCCCCTTGCTGATAATGAGTATTGCCTGTGACATTCAGATAGTCACTTGTGACCTTTCCTTTGAAGTGCCATCAGACTTGTCATCGCAGATTTTCATCTGGACTGAAGTTAAGCCGGATTTCTCACTTCCCATGCCGACACCTTGTGAAAAAGAGCACCGCTGAACCAAAACTCAGAGACCCTGCATCACAAATTGCTCGGCTTAATCCCCTCACATTCTTCACAGGAGACGTTTTTCCCTTTAGATCACTATGCAAAGAAATCCCTGAAAGGTTTTTTGGCAATCTATACACTTTTCAGCACACCTTATTTAATGAACCTCCTGACAATGGTTTGCAAAGGGCTGGTGGAGGTCACCACCTCTGTGGCTCTTTGCTGTGACATGACTGTGGGAATGGATTAGCATGTCCCTCAGTCGCTGGCCATGTCATTAGAGTGACAGCTCTCTGACTGAGGTCTAAGGTCCTGTTGTCACACTGATCTATTGTAATTCATTAAGAGCCAGTGGCTAAAGGAGCTCATTGTTCACAAGTGGCCACAAACTAAACTGAACTTCTTACTTTAAACTAGCCCTGATGTTATTTTACTCAAGTCAAGTTGTGGCAACTGTGGTGTCAAATTATTTCCCCCAATATGTCGGACATAGCTGTATTTTTAGTTGAATGAATGTTGGTTTTAAGTTGTAGATGTTCTCCTTCTCTTTAGGCTTATGTAGGCCATTGTAGTATAATTTACAGCACCTCTCATTTAGCTGGAAGAGTGCAGCAGCAGTTTTTGTTGGAATCAAGAGGAAGCAGACAGTATTATTTCTCACCAGTTCTTGGCTTCCTCCTCTCCTTATGGCAGGCTGGATGTGTCACAGCCTCTCCTCCACCACCAGCTTCCATCTCAGGTTTAACTGTTGACCAAACACCCGTTTCCTGCTGTGTCTCCATGATTTATACACATTGAGCCCAAGTCCCCCTATGCATTACAAACAAGGAGCACATTCCACATATATCAAACCAATACGAAGGGAATTTCCACTCCCAGCCAAACTTGAAGGGGCTCTGAAGCAGAGTATCAGCACCAAAATTTACTTTGTCAGCTTTTGGTCATTCTGGTGCGAAACGCAGAGCAAGAGACAACAGCCGAGACCTTTCCTTTTGACAAGCTGTTCGCTAGGTTTAGCCTCTTCCAGGAGTAATGATGTGTGGCAGCGTGGCATGGCCGCACACACACAGTTAATCAAGGTAATGAGTGGGCTAGTAGCCCTGTTAGTAAAGCAATTGACCAACAATCTGCAGGATTGAACACTCTTGTTGCCGTCACTTTGGAAGACCTTAAACAACATAATGCAACTGAGTAGGATGTCGATTTTATCTTTTCAGTCAAAGGTCTCTGAGCTCATTATATATAACACATGCTGAAGCCTCTCCCAAAAAGATACATTTCTTTATCATATATAGACATTTCTGATCTTCTGCTGCTGTAATGCCACTCATTACTCTCACTGTCCCATATATCAAACCAGTGATGCATGCTTCATACATACAGTAAATGAATTATGTAAACTGTAGCATGTAGAGGACACCATTGACGGTCCTTCATCATGAATGAGGCCAGCTTGCTGGTGACATTGACCAGATGTGAGAGACAGGCGAAATGGTGGAGGAGGAGGAGAAGGAGGGGGGAGCGAAGGATGATCTTATAGTTAGATCTCATAACACCCCCAGCTGCACTGGGAGACCGGCTGGAAAACAGCGCAGCCACCCATGGCCCAGTTTGATGAAAAGGTCTCTCTGAGAGGGATTACTCGCCCCCTCCACCGCAGCCTTTGCAATCAGCCAGCGCACCCTCGTCAAGCTCCGCTGTGTGTACATGTATGACCACAGCAAAGTATACACAGCTTTCTACCCCCAGCGGATTCTGGAAAATAGACTTTGGAGGGGGAGGGCAGTGTAATCATTAGGGTCATGCTTGAGATGCTTTCAGAGAGCTAGCAGAGCACCCAGGCTGTTTAACCCTGACCCAGCACCCTGTAAGCCCCCCATCCGTCCAAACATACACACCAAGCCTCCGCCCAGCCCCAAAGATTAATGTTGCATGAAATGGCATCACAGGCCTTGTCCATCCCCGAGATCCTCAGTGTTGTTAGCAGTAATGGGATGGAGATGGAGGGAGGAAAAGCCTCCTGTGTAGAGCCACTCAGGGGAGACCCATATCTGATTAAGTGGCAAGCTGAGATTTTTGGCTCTATTAAAATGGACAAAGTGTTTTCCAATGTTTTCAAAGTGTCTCCGATGTACCGGTAAACCCTTGGTGTGTACATGCAACTGTGTGTTTATTGTTTACACACTCTATCTGGATGTCTGCCTCAGGCTAGATATTTCTGACAGCATTAGTGGGTTTAAGTGTAGTCATCGTCATACAAAGAACGGAGGCTTCACCTTCCTCCAATTTTTACAGAGAACATCAGGGTCTGTGTTGTTCAGCATCAAGTCCAACTGAAAATGATGCACCTGTCTGGTAGTGCAATGGCTAAATGTTACTTAAATCTCTAAAATGTTATTTTGAAAAAAGTAATGTAATGCTATCCCGCAACTAAGAATAATTTTCATGTGGTGATGTGAAGTTATTGGCTGATGTAATAATCAGAATGACTAATTTTTTATTGATTTTTATTTTTGAATTTTTATTTTAGCTTATATACTCTTGTTATTTACTACAACTTCAATGATTGTCATTTTTAAAACTAAAATCAAGACATATGCCACTGTAGTAAAAAGAAGACTCATTATATTGTAAAATAAGGAAATTGATTTTAAATAATTTGACTGTCGATGAATGTGCTGTGCTGTCTGTAGTAATTACTGAAACTTTACAGGCTGTTGCAAAATTGTCATCAGATATAAGCTGCTATGATCAATAATTTTGTATCATTAAAGGAAGAAATGACATTTATTAGGGTCTCTCACCATTCTCTTCAACCATGCTTCCTCAGATAAACACAGCGCCACTGATAAAGATAGCAACTTGCAGGTGAACGCTAAAAAGCTAAGCAACTAAATGCTTGGAAAAATCAGTGAATACTGTGTAAAGTGGTGAGCTGAGATTTAAGGTGCTACTATGAGAAATGCAAGCTGCAATGCAACTAGGATGTTACTGTAGCCATTTTATTCCCCTGTGTGACCTTTAACCTTCTCTGTTTTCCTTCCTCCCTCTCAGGGGCTGCTCTGAGCTCTACCGCATACCCATGGTGGAGTACAAGGTCGACAGTGAGGGTACACCCTGCGAGTACAAGACACCCTTCAGAAGAAACACCACCTGGCATCGGGTGCCCACAGCTGCCGGAGCACCTCTGTCCCGAGGCTCGCCCACGCAGGGCCCTGACCGCCTGCAGTGCCAGCAGATACTCCAGCAGCACCAGGCTGCCATCCCACGAAGCACCTCGTTTGATAGGAAGTTGCCAGATGGGTCCAGGTAAATAACGGTTATCTCCAACTCCTTTCCAGATAGGTTAAAAACAGCTCTTGGGACTTGAAGTGGCAGCAAAAGAACACACATTCTTTACTCAAGCATTCACTCGTCTCTTCCTCTACATTCAAGTCTCTCTCTCTTGTCTGGTTCATTTTAATACCTCTTTTATATCTTTTTAGTCATGACAGGCCTGTCGTTTCTGACATGCACTGACTGATACACCAAAGAATTGTCATTTCTATCTGCTGTCTCATCCATTGAGGTTGAAATAATCATTAATTTAGGGAAGGGGGCGCACAGTGATGCCAAATAAAAACTGAGGGGGGTAAAAAGCACTCAAAAAAGTAAAATACAGATTACAGATATCCTGAAATGCTTAAGTACAGTATCAAAGTATTTATGGTTGGTTATTTCCCACCTCTGAAGACTTGTAATTAAGATGGTAAAAGTGATGCTTCATCACTCATATTAATCAATGACAGTGAGATAGCAAGGTTGCATCAAAAAAATATTAACAGACTATTAATTTACATTATGAAGAAAGTTTTTTCACTCACACAAAGGGGAAACACTGTAAGAGTTTTAACAAGATTGTCATTGTCTGCCTGAAGAAGAACAAACTCTGTTTTGATCAATACATGTTAATTTTCTCAGAATTTAAATTCCCTAAAGAAGGTTTTTGATCATCGTATAATAATCTCAACTTTCAGTCACATCTAATTCAGCAAGAAACTCTTACCACACAATCTTGTGGTATGTAAATTAGACTTAAATTTAGCATTACACAGATGGCTACAAATTTTCCCCTTTTGTGCTTTGTAAGAGTGAAAATAAATCTATGAAAACGTCAAGATAAAGTCACAACAACATTTACTGTGCTGCAAAAAAGTAAGTGAATGCAAAAAACTGAACTAAACAAATGAACAAATTGATGCTTTTAAGACATTTTTGGAAGTTAAGTGTTCTACTCAAGGTTTTTGTGAAAGCTATGCAGAGCAAAGCTGGCAATCAAACATGATGACGCTCAAAAGATTCAGTCCTTTGAGATGAAATCTTTGAACTCTCAGCCTTTCTCATTTAGAAAAGAGCCACAGTAACACTTTGAGGGCTGTTATTGTGTTCAGTTATTTGCATACATATAAATGGAGCATTTTAGTCCAATGAATTCGCGGCTTGGCTTTCATCTCCATTTTAGATGATAAGGCCGCGCTCAGACTTTGTTCCTGTCCTAGACTGTGTCTCTTTTGGACATCTCCTTTGAGCCATGTAAAGCAGTGATTTGTTCATTCTAATGGAACTCCTACAGTCATGATAACCTTTGCAGTGTGTCACACTGACCCCCCCTGGTGTTGCCTGTTCTGACTATACCGGGATAATGGCTGCCTTCTCTGCCTAATCAGAGTCCCTGGCAGTGGGAGCACTCCATTCTTCTTCTCTCGTTTCTTTCTCTCCGTATCCCTCCTACTCGACGCTCCCTCCCTCTTCCTGCACCCTGCTGTGGAGGAGGTGATGAGGACACTGACACAGCTCAGCTCATCTCATCCAATTACTGCAGAAACAAAGAGAGTGCTCTTCCACGGACCACGATATGTAGCACCCCAGAGGGAGCGGGAGGAGAGGAGGGGGACCAAGGAGCTGGAGGGAGGGAGAGAGACAGGAGGGTAATATTAGACAGTCACAAAGCCTGTTCAGGAAAAGAAGAGGCAGTGTGTTTTTTCTCTTTTTTGGGGTGAGAGGTGGGGGTGGGGGATTATCTATCTATCCCAACCACTGGTACATATACCCAGAGGGGAACGCTGTAGAAAGCTGACTAATTTAAAAAGATAAGAATTAAGTTTTTATTTTAAAAAGTACACACACACACACTCATATACACTGAATTGAAAAGGGAGGTTTTGCTCCAACATTGGAATTCTTTTTTGAGTGCTGAACCCAAAATCCATTGAGCATGTTCAAACAAAATGAAAAGGTAGCACATCTAAAATTTCTAACACTCACATCAAAATAGAAAAACACGCATCTCAGCACAGTGCCTTCTTCAGAGCATTGGGCAACACTAAAAACATTAAATGAGTGAAATGTCAGTATTTTGTCCTCCTCGACTTTTAGATTTCTACCTTCAGTTTTTTTTAACATACCAAATAAGCTGTTACACTTGAATACGTGTGTGAAAACTATTTAGCAAGTAAGCAGAGAAATCTAAACCATCATTGTAGGCTAAAAGTAATAAAAGATTGAAATTTATATTATTATTATAGGAATACATATATGTTTAAATTTTTGTATATATTTTTTAAGAAACAAACTTTAAAAAATGTTTCAAAAAGTTAGTTTGAAGTAACTGATTATTAATTAATATAGGTAGCTAAAAGTAATGGACAAAGTGTTAAAATAGTTAATATTTTAGTAATGGATAAATGGGTCAGTGGGCCTCACGTACTCAAAGTGGTACTACTACAAATGCAGACTTGACCAAGCTGACCTGAACATTGACAGTTAACTTGCATTTAAACATTATTGCAACAATATGTAGTTTTATATAATTAGTAGTATTAAATTACATCCTGGGTAAAATCAACTGAACATGTTTGGAACATGACAGGTGGCATCAATAAAAAGCTACTTGAGTTCCTCTGTCAGAGCTGCGGCAGGATGTCTGACAGAGAAGTTTGGGAACGACTGCTCTATAGGATACACAGGAATCTTGATACCTTAGACAAAGCATCATCACATCCACACACATAGCTGAATCCAGACTTGGCACCGTAAAATCTGACACCTACTCTGCAGCCAACTGAGACCCACCGCTAATCTCTGTAGCCTCAAATGTTATTGCAGGGCAGACAGCAAAGTTATGTCCAATATTCCGCCAGAACTTTATGTTATGTCAAGAGAGGAAGAGACCGAGAACAAAAAGCAGCTGCTGCTGTTTCACATTAAAGTGCCTGGACCCAGCTGAGGAGACTAACACTTCAGCCGGCGAGGAAATGTAGCGATCCGGCCAAAGCATTCGATGATGTATACTGCGACTGAGTTACTGACAGCTCAGTGAGTTTCCCATGGAGGTCCTCCAGACAAAGGAAACAAGATGACAAAGCAGAACCGGTTGATGCTTAGAGTTTGTCTCTTTCTAAACAAATGTTTTTCATTTCGATTTTTTTTTTTAAATAAAATGCTCTTCCATATTTCTAATCTGTAATTTCCCTTCCTGCTCCTAATTGTTTGGATATCAGTGATAAAAAGCAAAAAAGAAATACACCTGGGACACAGCTTTAACTCATCAAATAAACAATAAGATAAAAGACGCAGAGATGAAAGGAGTATAGAGTATTCAGCTCGACCAGGCTTGAGACTTAATGGGAAAGCCATCCTGCCTATGTTGTTGCAGTCTTATTTCCGTCCGGTCATCTAACCTACTTTGGAGTGTTGGTTGAAAGGAAGGCCTCCAGGCAGCAGCAGATAGAACTAAATCCACTGTTTATTTTTCACTCTAGACTGTAGTCTGTTGGACCGGGCAAAAGGAAGCAAAGAAACCCTCTTGTCTGACATTAAATCAGGTCTGGGCTTATTGCAAGACAACAACAAACACTTTGCATAGGTTGAGCTAAAAAAAATGGTCAAAGCTTAAGTATATAAGCGAGTAAACATTTCTGAATGTATTGAATGTTTTTGTGGCAAAGTCATTTGGGATTTGTAATTGCTTCTGTAGAGAAATCCACTCCTTTTGTCTGTAGGCACAACATTCAGAGAGCTGAAATAGAGTATTCAGTTTTTCTCTATGTGTGGATGTTGTTGGATTACTGTACTGTGAGCTGATAATGTATGTTTTGTTTTATGTGTTTCTAGTATTTGTGTGTAAGTTATCTAAAACTTTTGTGTTGCTGCTGTCACAACCAGGTCTCCCCTTAAAAACAGAATTTTTTAAAACTCAATTGGATGTTTCTAGTTAAATAATTTGGTCACACTTTATTTTGATAGTCTGTCTGTTGACACTCTACAAGTTTTCAGTAGGTATTCAGCCGCCTGTCGACAATGTGTCAGTTAATATTCAATGAAATGTCTGTTGACTGTCAATATGTTTTTTTGCAACAGGTTAGTAACCAATATTCAACTAACTATCTGTACATTTTGTCAACATCCTCTTGGTTGACTGTCAACTACTGTCAGTTGAAAGTCAACAGTGTGGTGTCAAAATATGATAAGGAACATGATATTAATCTATAGTTGACTAAACAGGCTGATAAACAGTAGACATTTGTTACTAAGTATTTGTAGACACGTGTTAGGACTATCCAAGTGAAGTGAAAAACAGCTGAGAGCAAGAGAGTCTTTAACTGCTTAACAGAACATGTTCATGCAGTAGTATGTGACACACATATTGACCATTTTTTACAAAATGAAATGGTTAAGTTTAGACACCAAGACTACTTGACCCTTAATTTGACTTTTCTGTTTATGTTGATTCATGGACAAATTTAGCTTTTTGAGCTACCAAAAAAACAAGAGGTGGCAGTTTGTTGCCCATCATTATCTGCTAATGCATTGTTTAAAAAAAAAAAAAAAAAAAACACCTAAAAAAAATTGTGGTAGAATGTCTAATTACCTTTCTCTTATCTTTACAGTATCCCATTAAAGGATGGTTTACTCAAAAATGAAAATTCAGTCATCATCTACACACCCTCATGCCTATGGCAGGACAGGTAATGTCCACAACACACTGCTGGAGTTTCACAGAAAAACAGGCATTGCAGTGATATCCCAAACAATTGAAGGGTATGATGACCAGGATTCAAATGAAAAAACAAAACAAAACAAAACAAAACAATAAAAAAACATAATAGAACCAAAAAATGCCTCCATACTGCACAGCCGAAGTAATCCAAGTGTCCTTAAGCCTCGACATACCAAGTTGTTTTGAAAAACATCACTAATGCCATGTTTTTAGTCTCACTGTTCACTGCAACCTGTAGCTCCAGAGAAAGAAGCTGCATTCAAGTGCACATGTGCACACACACCGTCTGAAGCTCACACAGCAGCTCTAGGAGGACAAGAAGAGCTTGCCTTTCTGCAGGATCAACCGGAGGCCAATCTCCAACAGTATCTATCTGCAGGCTTGCAGGCTGCAGTTTCAGGACCGTCGTTTCAGGACCGCAGATCTCGGAACCTCGTTTTTCGCAACAGCGCCACCCAGTAAATTGGATGAACGCAAATACAGGAGGATATTTTCAAGGTTTATTCCACCAAAATATTACTTAATAAACAACTACCACCAAAATATTACTTTATAAGGATACTTAATAAACAAGTCCTTGCATTTTTAAAGGTTTATTCCAACCAAATACCAAATATTTTGAATAGCCAACTCAAATAAGTTACTACTTTCTGCCTTGCAATTCA
Organism: Naso brachycentron; assembly: GCA_029874485.1. Lineage (NCBI taxonomy): Eukaryota > Metazoa > Chordata > Actinopteri > Acanthuriformes > Acanthuridae > Naso > Naso brachycentron. Next base: position 7,566,749 of record JAQFJA010000003.1, read on the forward strand.
GCTTGGTTGCTAAGAGATGCATGCTGGACAAACTACAATCAGTATAATTAGCTCATTATCAGATATAAGAAAGATAAAGATGGAATCATATTTGGCCATATATCTGAACAGGTTGCACAGTGATCCACCATATATCAATGGCCATGCATCAAACAAAACATAAAACAGCCAAATATTTTAAAAAATATGGCCTAAACAAATGAATGCTTTAATGAAATTTATTGTTGCTTAATGACAGTTCTTAGTAAAAACTGTACAATATTAAAGACATTTAGGCTTTAAAAAACAAAGAGATGCATAACAATTAAAAAAAATGGCTAACAAACAACTGTGTTTAAGTAAGTTAAGCATTTACACTGTAACATTAGACAGTTTAGACATTGCTATTTAATGTAAGTTGTTAACCTAATGCAATACTTAATACAATATAATTAACATTATAGTTATTAAATCAGTAATTAATACAGTTGGGCTTGGCAAAATCACACTATGTTTTCATTGTACAACCTTTAACTAATGTTGGGCTAACAGTTTGTTTTGCAGGGCAGCAAGCTAGCATTTACATTTAGGTACATAATGTTAGCTAAAGTTTATGTTAACATTAGTGCTATTAAGACAGACATTGTCATAGTTAGCTTAACGTTATCGTTACACAATGCCGTGAGGCTAGATGATGTTCATTTTGCTGTTTAAATCACCATAATTTGTCTCATAAATAAATTGAACTTAGTTCATCTTCAGTACTTACACTGTGATTATTCTCCATCTTCGTGTCAAGTGAATATTGGGTACATGTACTAAAGCCGAGCAATCCGCATGTGCGAAAAACAAGGCTCCTAGTTCTGCAGTCCTGAAACTGCAGCCTGCAAGCCTGCAGATAGACCCTTCTCCTGGGGGGCAAGTCTGGTGTCTGCTGCAGGCACCAGACTTCCAGGTAGGAAGGTAGGTACACTTGGATTACTTCGTACGAGTATGAAGGCATTTTATGGTTTTATTATTCTAATTTAGTAAGTGATTTATTTATTTTATTTTTTTATTTTTATTTTATTTTTTTCATGTTAAGTGGTCACCATTCGCTTCAATTATTTGGGAGATGACTGCAATGCCTTTCTCCTGTGAAACTCCAGCAGTGTTTTGTGGGCAGAAAAAAATTCAGACTAACCTTCCATTAGTATGAGGGAGAGTGGATAACAATGGAATTTTTCATTTTTGTTTGAACTATCCCTTTAAGAACAGCCCACACACTTGTTATACTTGCTGGGTTTAAGAGTCTTTTGTCTGTTTTACATTTCCAGATTCAAGGTGCCCAGCACACAGCAGGAGGAAACGTGAGTAAAAATCATGAGTTGAATTTCTCTGAACTTTCGCATGACAGTTTAGTCTCTCCAAAATGTTTCCTCGATATCTGACTTTTTAAAATGTGTGTTTATGTACCTGTGTGTACCAGTAAGTGACAGTATATGGTACATGCTGAATCGTGAGAAGCTCCTGTGCCATGGAACTATTATTTTAGTTTCGACAAAAAAAATGAATCTTTCTCAATGAATACTGCCCTTGGTACTGTGTATCAATCATTTTCTTTCTTTCTTATTTGTTAGTTACTGTCATTTTTCCATTTCTAAACAACAAAAGTAATGGGGGTGGAGGTCTAGTAAGGGTGTCCTTATCCATGGCCATATTATTAGCTTTTTTCTAACCTTTTATAATTACACTTCAGGTGAGGAAGATGACATCAGTTACATGGACAGTGATGAAATTGTCTCTCGCATCAAGTTCCCTGTAAGTTGGCTGTTTGCAGACATCCAACTGCCTTCTTGCTCTCCACAAAGACCGAATTGGTGAGACAAATGAAACATATTTACGCAAAAAATTATCACACCACTAAAGTATCTCAAGAGTCATTTTGTCCCTGAAACTTTCTTTCTTTGTTTCAGTGACACCACATCAATAGTGAAACATATTCCTTTGCAAGACTCAATAACAACCTGGGAGTTTCTTGGTATTAGTCTGTCAAGAACCTATGGTGAGGTTTCTGATTTTCTGCAAAACTTAACTTTGTCTTCGTGGTTAAAAGGGCTTTTTCTTTCGCAGATGTTATGTCTGTGGAGTCATTCTGGCTTTGTCCTTTGTTGTGTATCCCCCTCCCCCATCACCTGTCATTCTCAACTGCAAGCTGTCAAATAACATCAAAATGCCAAATCTAGCATCTGATTTTCTTTTTTTAACATTGGTATTTAAATTCTTTAGTTTCTTTGATATTTCAGTTCATAGCATAGATGTTCTATTTTTTTAAATTATTAGTAGTATTTTTACAATATACTATATTGTATATACATGGAGAGGTAGCAAAAGGTTTCAATGTCAAATATTGGATTATTACTGATGAACCATGTGTACAAGCGCAAGATAAAATGATGGCTTGTTTAGTTAAGGGTAGGATGGTTGTCTGGTCCCAACTTGTTCCCCTATTTTCTTTCCTTTTGTTTTTTTTTTCATGTTTATTTTTCCTTTTGTCTTTAAGGTATTTGTGTGGCCAAACCATTAGAAGTCATTGTTCGGAAGGAGTTCTTCATTGATCTCAGACTGCCGTACTCTGCTGTCCGTGGAGAACAGCTGGAAATTAAGGCTATCCTCCACAACGACAGCCCAGATCCTATCACTGTGAGTTTGAACTATCCAGTTTTTTTAAGGACAGATGGCAAAGTTTACACTTTTATACTCTCACTCTTTCTTTCGAGGAACAGTTCAAGGTTTTAGAAAACATGCTTATTTTTATTATTTGCAAGAGTAGGACCAGAACCCAGTTTCAGCATCATATTTTTGCATTGAACCATAGAACTAAAGTCGGGACATAGTTAGCATAACTTAGTAAAAGAACTGAGTCATACGGAAACAGATTGAATTGTACTGAATTGAAATGTATTTATTTCAAACATGTAGAGAAAAGAAAAAAATGGAAATAATGTACAAAGAAACATATTCAAACATACAAACATATAGTTTTGCAAACGATAATGGCTGGTGCAGAGAAAGTAGTTTCTGCAGTTTTTCATGGAACCATATTCATTTGA
>JAQFJA010000003.1:7611098-7621820 GCA_029874485.1 Naso brachycentron
CTCCTCCCCTCCATAATATTTTCAGTCTGGAATTTATTTTTTTTAAGTTCAAACAAATTTAACTTTTGGCGATGTATTTCGGAGGGATCGTGTGACAGTGTGCTAGCTTATCTAACAAGCTGCTACAGCAAACAGGCTATTTTCTTCAGTTCAGTTGCTTATTTGGATTGCCACGTGAGTTTGCACATTTAAAAAGATTGAGATCATACTTTGAAAACATCATAAATCTGATTCTGCTACGGTTACGTTTCCTTCGGTAAAGAAATGCATTTCCTTGCATTGGACACTGGGGGCATTATCTATATATTTACAGATCTGTGTACACCAGTCACATATGTAAGTGAAAACAAGGTGTTAAAAACAAAAACTAAGCAATTGTACCATAACGTTCTTAGCACATCAGTTGTTCATCTGAAAGGGATCCACTTCCAGTTGTTGGTGGCATCTAATGCTTTTTTGACTCCACATACTGACAAAAGTGTCTCACAACAAATGTGCTTCAGCATTATATTCATATTTGTAATTATTTTGTAGGGTTTTATGATTGGTTGCTCCCTTAAGTGTATCATGACAACTTTAGAACAAACAGTTGATGATGATAATGACTGATGCAGAATGATACAGTTTCATTCCACTTTGTCATCACAACAGTTGTCCTCTATTGCTCTCTGTACAATTCTCTTTCCTCTATTGGCCAGTGTAAGTCTGTTATTTTTATTTCATTTTTTCTGTTTGTATAACAAATTTGTCATCCAAGAGCTCTTCTGTTGGCACATATCATTGTCTTCACAGAGCTGGCAGATGAAAGTCATTAGTTTCACATACAGTGCAGTGTATGATCTATGAACAGACACAGGAGATACAAGTTACTTTATATGTCTTTTTTGTTTCAGGACCTGGCCATCAAAGGAACCCTCCTGTTTCAGAACCATCTGTCGTTGTTATCATTAATTTTTGGTATGACTGTCTTTGGAGTGTATGGGTTTTGTCTTTGTCAACACTGGTTTATGTCTCCTCGCAATTTATCTCCATCTTTTCAAACAAGAGACAAACAAGTGATAAATAGCTTCCTTCAAAAGGATCCTCTCCTGATGTATCTTTAAAGAGGTTTGGAAACTCACATTTCCCTGAGCCAAGAGATTTTCTGAAAAGGTGTACCAGAACAGAGAGCAGACAGAAAGGCAGTTATTTAATGTAGCTCACATCAAAATGACTGCTAGCCACCCACACAAAGATAGTTGGTATAATCAGTCCGTCAGTCAGTCAGAGCAAGGGCAAATGTATTTCACAGTCAGATTAAAATAAATGCAGATCATAAACTTATCTATGCATGTAGGTCAGAAAAACATCAGCAACAGCGTGCAGCTGGATTATATATGTGGACACCTCCACCCACATCCATCTCCATGTTGATGCAGAGAAGGTGTAACTGAGTCGTCCTGTCAGAGGGCTAATCCCTCACAGGGACAGATTTAGCTGCCGCGTCTCATCAAGCTTTCATCTGAGTCCAGAGCTGATGACATCGGGCCCGCTGCCCTTACTAACCGAGTTATGTTAAGAGCAAACAACTTCACACCTGCTCACCAGCAACACTGAACAGATGCTGCTGTTACAGGAGAAAAGACGACTGTTGGATTTAAGAGTCCAGAGCTCACAGTGGGCTCCTTCCTCACAACCAAATGGCATCAGGAAGATGGAAGCAGGTCAGCTTCCAGATTCACAGACTGTCAAATGCCAGCGGGGTGCATTGGGGATGAAGTGGAGATCTGAAGCAGCCTCAAAGCTCTGATCAGTCCTCCCTCCCCAAACCCTTTTAACCTCCTCTGATGCCTGCGGGGCCGTCTGTGGACACCCAGCACACCACGCGCAATTACCCTCTAAGCTGCTCCCAAGCACAAACCACTTTGCTCCTCAGTAGAGCAACACATGGTATTGCAATAATGTATGGAATGGTCAATGAAGGTGTGTTTTTGTCCCACCCTGCCCCCACACACCACACTGTGATGAAAGTGTCTTTGAAATTTTGCATTTTATCAGGAAACCTGATCCATAGATCCTATTAGGTTAGCTGTATTTCATCTAACATACCATTTATTTCAAAACAAAAAAGAAAAAGTGCACACTAATATGCTACTTTAAGGTAGTGAACGTGGTATCCATACTTTGCTTGTGCATTCTTAGTATCATTAGCTTACTGAATCATAAACAGCTTGCTAGTTATGTCAAGTTATGTTCATACAAGTGTACAAGGAGGCCTAAAATGCAAAGTCCCCTCCTGATTTCTAATGCCAACACTGCGTGCTATATACTCCACCTTATGTGATAAAAGCCTCGGTGATGTCTTGCTAAGCTCAAATGTTCGTGTATGTTTACAGAGCCTTTCCCTTCAAATCTAACATGGTTCTTAAAGCCCCAAATGTTTCCAGTAAAGCCTCAAATCTTAACTGTTTATCAGTCGTGGAATTTTTTTGTGTTAAACCCAGATCAGAGCTGTGTGGGAACCGATGTTTTTTAAACAGACTTGGTGGAGCAAATATTTGATGTAAAATGATTTAGATCCCCTCTGCCTACCTGGTGTGGTCTCTTCACTCAACAAGGGTGTAAACTGGACCCACTGACCATAGCAACGCCCCTGTTATAGGTCCTTATTCATTACCCATCATTAACACCAATCACGTTTTTTTTTTTTTTTTTACAAAAGCAACTTGCATATTGAACTTTCATATGCTGTACTTGCTGTAGCTGTGCATGCAATGAGGAACTTTTACTGACCTTTTTGGTTTAATTGCTCTTTTTATGTTGTTTTATCTCCAAGTGAGGTGGTTTAGATTTTCTAGCTGTTGGTTTGTGCACATTTGATCTTCTGATCACTGATTTTTACCCTGTTTAGCTTGATTGTGGCAAAACTGAATTGGTGAGTACAAAGTTATCACAGCAGGGGATTGATGGCCCCAGCAACAAAAATATATTAACCCAAGTTTTAATGAGCCATAATTAAGAATAAAATAAAACAGAATTTAAAAATGTTCACGGCTCAGGTAGTGTGTAAAGTGGGGGGAGGGGCAGTCGTGCATGCGCCTCTCCACATGTGCACTGTTTGAAAGCTCCCTGCACTGCTTGGTGCCATCAATTGTTAGAGATGGTGAAGTGATTAATTTCTGTGTCAGTCTTGGGCTGATTGGACAAGCCTTTGGGGAGAGTTGGATTGATTGGATGGTTCCTGTTTCTGTATCACTGCACTGGTTGCGATGGTGGTGTTGGTGGTTGGGGGGGGACAGTTGCTCTCTCTAGAGATCGGCCTCAAATTAATACAAATCAGAGCCCTCTCCTCTGCCCAAGCCTCCACACTCACCTTCCCCGCAGGTAGGAAGAGAGGACGATGAAGCAGGTGCAGCCAAGTGCAGAGCAATCGGAAGAGAAATGATTGGAATATCAGTGAGTGAGTGCTTTTGTGCTTGAGAGACAATATTTGTGTGTGTGTGTGTGTGTGTGTGTGTGTGTGCGTGTGTGTGAGAAAGAGAGAGAGATCAGAGGAAGAGCAGGTATGGAAATCTATTATCACAAAGCCTTGGAAAAACATATGGTGCTTCAGTTTTGTTACTGCCACCTGTGTTAATATGGATTTGTACTGCACGTCTTGGTTAAGCTTCTGGACAGATGTTTGAATTTTTCAATCTTCAGCTGTCATTTTGATCAAAACTCATTCATATGCTGCAGCTCAGCAGACTGGTAGAAACTTCATTAAGCGGGACAAAAATAAGAAAATTGAAAAGCTTTCGTTTTTCCCGGAGGTAAAAATATTAACACTAAATCCATTCTGTATTCATGTGAACAGTAGAAATTTAAGCTTGTTCAGTGTGTGCATGGCTGTCATATCTGTCCACACAAAGTTACAATATAGTGATGGTGGCAGAGTGACCCCTTCTGGTGTGATGCCCAGCACCATCTGCTGTGCTGTGCAGTGTACCCACTTTTCCCAGTTTGACTCTCATGGGTTTATTCTGCTTTGTCAATTATCTCAGAAGATCTGGATGAAGTGTCTCTGTTCTTGTTTGCTTTTTTGCATTTTATTGTGTGGATTTTTAGTTTTTAATTCCTTCTTAATGTGATTTGCCATTAGTAGTTAACTGCAGTATAACTTCAAGTCAAAGCTCACATTTCAAGAAGTTTATTATTATGAAGCTCAAGACGCAGCTTCATAATGTGAAAAATATCTAAAAATAACAAGACCTGTTTTTGTTGTTTTTGAGTATTTCTTGAGTATTTTACCAAATGTTTCTGCCAATGTTCAAGAGAGAACTCCGTAATTTTATTCAATAATAGCTGTTTCATTTTTTCACCTGTCACAAAAATGGCTGCAGTAAAATAAACAATTCCCACGACCTCTAATTACTTCACAACATCACATGAAAACTTTTATTGTCTTCATTAAGAGACCCACTGCTGCAGAAACTACATATTGTGAAGTTCAATCCCCTTTGAATACAGTTCTTGTATGGTTTGAAGTCATGTACGTTGCTTCTAAGTGAACTTTTTAATGTTTAAAATCAGGTAATTTAATAACTGATGCCTTATTTTCTACACCGAAAGTATCAGGATCAGGAGCTCTGTTGTTTTTTTATCGCATGGTACTGTTCAAGTTCACCATGTGATCATCTCTATTTCCTTAACAAGGACTGGCCTGTTTATTTTATAATTGAACAGCAGGAATCTGTGGGTGTTATTTGTGTGTCTGTGGTATAAATACATTTAGTTAACGTGTCAGACCTTGTGTGGCATTAATCCTCAGGGGACAATAGAGACACTTAAGATTGACAAATCCTTTTCATCTCACTTTCATAACACAGTATGTCATCATTGAGAGCACCTCGGATAAACCATAGCCTTTAGCCCATGTCAAGCACAGCTCTGTGAGAATAACCTTGGACACCCTCCTTTGATGCTGCCGACACTCGGAGATTAGCAGCCTGGTGTCAGAGTGTCACAGCTGATCTAAGTCCAGTAGCTTTCTCTCCGATGATGCCTTCTGTCAGTGGTGCTACATGAGCTAGTAAGCTAGCACAGCTGTCAGAAGTCTTATGAATTAAGATTCTATATGGAAAGCGAGTGATGAATCACAGAGAAAAGAATACAGGCTGGTGTGCTCTGTCATCAGTAATCTGCAGTGTTTTCTGTGAGGTGCTGTCTTAGCCAGTGATGAATGTCTTTTCAGAGACGGTGCAATAGTGGAAAACCACCATTTTAGACCGAATTTGTTTCCAAAATGTCAGAAAATGGAATAAGGGGGATAAATGGCATTCTTGCTAGTAGCAATTTGTGTTTATCCTATACTCATTTAATATCTTAAACATAGTTCTGGTAAGTTGTTGTTGGTATTATGATTATTATGCTGGAGAGTAGATGTTATAGAATATAATACCAAATATGCTCAGTAACTATCAGAGGCAACTGAAATAGCTGTTTTAAATGTAAAATATGCATTTCCACATTAGAATGTCAAAACTACTTGCGACAATCTTGGTTACACATTTTGATGAGTTGTTTGTTACTTACATTATCTTTGATGTTTCCAGCAATGTTAAAGTTCAGACAGAAACCCATAGTTTTATTCAAGGTAATGATGAGTTTCATTTTGTCTCTTGTCTCTAACTTCCATGCTAACAGAGATGATCTAAATCGATCTGACTGACCCAGGCAGAAATGTCTTCAAGTTTTGTTTACATTATGTTTGTTTCTGTTTGCCAACTTCCTTCCTTACACTCTGACTGGTGAAACCCAGAAATTAGCAACAGGGGACAAATGCACTGTTACCTTGACCATATCAAAAGCAACCCTGTTTAAACCTACAGATGTATTAAATTATAAGGCCTTCTTTATGATCCATTGTTTATTTGACCATACATGTGTTACTGTGTAGAATTGTGGGGATCAACCTTTAAGGCAACTATAAATTCAACAGTCACAATACTAGAACAAGTCATACGTATGATTATTAATAAGACTGATTATTATGCTCACATAAATCCACAGATTCCCATGTTATGAAATTTAGTGAGTACAAAATATTAAAAATTCAGTACAAAATAATTAAAACTAATAATGTTGAGAGCAAAATCAATGTCTCTCTCAGACTGTCTACAAAAGTTAAATAATGTTAAATCATGGAATGATGCAAATATGAATTTAAGAAAGTGTAATTCACTTTTGGTTTTCAAAGGAATGATTTGTAAAGATATTTTTGAGGGTTACAAGTGAATGACTTACCTGTTGTTGTTTTCTTTCATTCTGGAGGGTAAATTATATTAATTAGAAAGTAAGATAGGCATATATAAGCATTTTGCTTGTGCCTACGCATGTTCAGTCACTACATTATACACAAACTGTTGATTTTGTTTGTACTGGGTACACTGTTTGTACTTTTCTATTTTGTATGATGACTGAATAGAAAATACTACTAATAGTAATAAATTACAAATTTCTGTGACTTTGAACATCATTGGAAACATTTGGGATAATATAAGTACACAATCCAACAAGCATATGTAACAAAGTTATAGTCAATTTTAAACATTTTGAAGCAGAAATGTTACATATTTTTTTGTTTAAATAGCACAATTTCTCCTTCAGTACATTCTAAATAAAACAAAGTGATTTACATTTACAAAGGACTAATCTTTACATTCCATAAAAGGTTTGATCCCCAAAACCTTCATTCTTTTTATGCTACAGTAATTGATGCTACTGCACACTGACATACTGTTTATAAAGTTGATCAGTTGATAAATTCATTTGGATTGGACAGTAAAGCAGGATAGTAAATCACAGGTATAAAACAAGGTGTTGACAAATAGCTTATTAGTATCACAGGAAGGGCTGTGTTGGCTTTGAGGATGACTGCAATCATCCACCCACTTGTAGCCCATCCTGGCCTCATTAGTGACACACTTTGTGTTGAGCTGATGGACAAATTGTAACAGCCCCCTTGCCCAGAATCACTCACATCAGTATCACATGTTTGGCTCATATGGAAACGTCAGCCATTTTATTCACATGTTCCTCCAGTGGGCTTTCACTTCTGTCATTCACAGCACTAAAGTGCAATCAGTGACCCGGGGACCGGAGCTCATTTAGATAAACAAAAATATGCGGTCATTGAGAAAAACAATGTTTGCAGTGTTTTTTAATTATAATGGTTCTTGTATGTAGGCCAGTCTGTGGTTTGTTTTTCTTGTAAAGTTTTGTCAAAGTGCTGTCTCACGTGAAAAAGCAGCAGTGGGATAACTCCAGGGCTGCAACGAGTCACAGAGGGATGCTTTCAGCTCCCCTGTTCCTCCTCTCCTCCCCTCTTCTGTCATCATCCACACCCGAGTGCTTCTTTATGGTGTGGCCTTTAGTGAAGTGGTCCATTGTGCATCAGTCTATGAGCTCATGACCCCTCTGTGCCCCCCAGGAAAGCTACTGTCCACACTGGAGAAACACTACAGTTAAGACTAATATGTCAGTGATCAGTGGCTTTTTAATTCAATACCCTCGATCATTTAAAACCGCCTTTGTGTTTAGATTTTGATCCTGCTGGAGGGCAACAAAAACGTCTATCTTGGTCACAGTTGCCTGTATCTGAAAATGAATGAAATGTGGCTCCAAATCCTCCCTGGAGGCATTTTTTCCCCATGAATCATAAATGTCTGCAGGATGGAACACCAAGTAATCCCCCCTTTCCCTTGGCACCACTAATCACCCCTAAATCAGACGCCTTCAGCAATTTCACAGGACAATAGCGTTGCCACTGTTAAACCCTGAGGCAAATCACCTTACGGAACAAGAGCAGGAAGTATCTGTGGCTCAATTGGAGCACCATATGTTTCTCAAAAGGTTTTTTGATAATAGTTGTCCCTGATATGAACACACACCCACAGAAACACACACACACAGAGGGAGGGAGATAGGGAGAGACACTGAAGCCCAAAAGGCTCAGGAAGGAGGAAAGCCCCAGATTTGTTCACCAGACAGGCTTTGCTGATTAAAGTGTCACTGTCACATACACACACATGTACATGCATATACACAGAAGACAGTGCCGGAGGCCAACATGGACAGGCAGCTGCTCACAGAGGAGAGCTTCATGTTTCAGGTGTGGCACTTGCTCTGAAATTACAATAAATACAATCACATCACCGACTCAAGTTAACTTCAGTTTGGAAATTTATCATTTATGTCAAATTTTCGAGTAAAAATTGAGTCTAATAAAACTTATTAAAAACAAGAAAGAAAAGAATTTTAGACACAAAATGTCTTCTACATCATCCCTTTATCTTTCACAAGGTCGTGCTCGTAAACACTTGAACTCAGCTTTAAGTTGAACACAGACACAAAGACAGTATTTCCCTCTTGAGCAGGACACATTTTTTAAAGTTGTTTTTCCTTTTGTGGGGTCGGTTCTGCTTTATTTAGGTAGTGACAGTTGGAGAAGGACAGGAAAAGCAGGGAGAGAAGGTGACGGCAAATGGACCAGGCTGGAATCATACCCAACTGCGGCAGCAAGGACTCAGCCTTAAAACATTGTACGGGCTCCAACAGGTGAGCTGCCGGATTGGATTGATGAGGATTTTAATGACAATAAAGCAACAATGTCAACACCTACAGTAAATACTAAACATATGGCTATAGCCTAAATATGCTACATTTACATAATAATTTAGTCCATGCGAGTTGGCAGACAGAACTTTAGCAAATTATTCAGATAATTTGACACTTTGCAAAATACTCTTACTCTCTCACTCACCTGAAGTCTTGTCATCACCATTTTCCAGGCAACCAGCAAAGATTACAGGAAGTAACTGCGCTTTCAGAGATGCAGGTAGAAGCATTTTGTTACCTTAAAACAGCCCCAGGCTAAATGTTCCCAGTCTTTAAGCTAAGCTAACTAGCTGCTGGTTGTAGCTAGGCCTATATATTCATCCTGCAGACACGAGAGTGGCATCAGTATTGACATGTAACTATTGGAAATACAGCAAATAAATGTATTTCCCGAAGTTTCAGACTATTCCCTTCAAAAATACAAAAGTGTTGGATATAAACCAAGATGCAGTGCCATGAACTCCTCTCTGCAGGTTAAGCCGCATATGCATTCAACAACAGTGAGTTAATATGTTGATGTGGTCTGACAGTTATAACAGATCTGCTGTCACTCTGAATGTCTCAGCTCAGCATTCAAGACAGCCAATAAATACAACGACAAGTTAGAAAAACTAGAACACAGTGGAAATAAGTCAGATAACTGCTGCAATATCCTGTTAAATTTCAGTACTGTATGCACGTTGTGTATTGTATTATTAATTTATCAAATAAAATCAATCAGTCAAAAAGAAGATATTCAAAAGAGAGTCTCCATCTACATTTAATAATGTACTTTATTGCATTGCAGACATATTATTAAATATTAAACGATTTATATTGACTTGGGCTCTAGTGTGATATCACAATGAATTATTCCGCCATGGCCGGCAAAGCTAAGGTTTGGAATCAGGAGACACTGGCTGGATCTCTAAGAGTTGAAGGTCAGAGATGGCTGTATTAGTCAGATCCAGACAATGGCAGCAGTGGAGAACGTTGGCTCCTGCTGAGGAGGAGAAAGCCTCAAGGATCCCCCTTCAGCAGATGGGGGTGTGTTAGCAGGGCAGAGGCAATTAGGCCAGCTATAATCCTCCATCTGCTTTCCTCCATCACCGCCCTCAGCTAGAAACAAGGCTGCCCCCAAACCCAGAAGACCGGGCAGCTATCATAGCAAGAAAAATCCTGACAAAGCTCGATGGAACTAAATCAACTCTGTCAGCTTTTTCTCATTTTAATTGCACTCTACCACTTTTTGTCCAGTTTTCTTCACCTGCATTTGCTTTCTTACAGGCTCTCTCTCCTGACCACTTCCTTCTTAATGTCAACACTTTTATTAACTTTCAAGTGGAGACTGAATAATGGGCTTCTTGTAGCTTAATGGTGGTTGTTTGCACACACAGGGAATGCATGCAGAATAGACACAAACATATTTTACTGCTTGTGTTTCATTAACATACTTTATGATTAATCTTTACATGAATAAATCCTCGCAAAGTGCACAGCCATACTCCCATTTAAACAATTATCACGTCTCCGCCATCTCGATAATGGCAGGCTTTTAGCTGCTTGAAGTTAGACTTTTTTGAAGAGCTTTTGCTTAAGCTCAATTTTTTTTTTTCCACACTCTATGACTGCAAGGTTTCACAAGATGAGAATTTTGCCATCTGGCCAAGGTCCATGAAGTCCAAAAAGTTGAACAAGGACATCAACTGTGTGCTCTGACAAATGTGTGTGAACGGGTCCATGAATGCAGAAACTCAATGGCATAAGTGTGTGTCTTTTCCAAATCAAATAAAATCAAAAAGTATGAAAAATCTGTAAGTTTTTCAATTCAAAACAATTCAGCAAAAACTGAAGAACAGCTAATGTGTAACTGAAACTTCTTGGAGGGTTCTTGTTGTGTGTTTGGTCTTTTTTCATCTGATTTATTCAAGCACCAATAGCTGTAATTTTCATTAGTTCTTTAAACAGGGCTAAGGTTAAGTGAGATTCCATTTATTCATTCAGTTGGAATTTTAAATTAAAACTGTCTTTCATAGCAAAAGCAGAGCACACTTTCTCAATATGTCATCAAAGAAAAAAACGCTTTTCCATGACAAAAAGCTTTGA
>JAQFJA010000003.1:7642096-7655151 GCA_029874485.1 Naso brachycentron
AGGTGATTTTACATTCATGAAAATATACTTAAAATTATTATATTGAATTCCAGCGGAATTTTACAAATAGATCCTCCAAAATCCTACACACTGGACTTGTGAGTAAAATACAAAAACTTGAATTCAGCAATTTAAAACAGTAATGTTTTTACAGTAAAAACAATTTTGTTTTGTTGTTTTTTATCTAATTGCTCAGCAGTATTTAGACATGACATTAAAAACCTCCATCTCAAAACATCTTACTCACAAGAATAATGACATTGTCGGCTCTGTGGCCTAAGGCACTCTTTACCCGGTTAAACTTGCTGGCTGGCAAGATTTGAGAAACTTCTAAAATTTGCATCAAAAGTGGCTCACAGTTTGCATTTACATCAAAGCATTTTTTTCTTTAAAGTCGAATAAAATGTTAACACAGTTATACAAAAGCGTTGCACTGGAGGCTTTCAGGGCTGCCACAAGAGGCTGGCTGTCAAGCCCTGTGAGGGAGACTTTGCCTTGCATGGATGTGGGGTTGTTCCTACTGCAAAGCTGAGGTCAGACTCTTACAGAGCCGCTCTGTGCGTGAGTGGTCATAAAACACTCAAAGCTTCCATTTCAAATGCCCCAGCTGTCACTGAAGTACTGGTCTTCGTCTTCTTCCTCTTCCACCTCTTCTTCTTCTTCTTCTTCTTCTTCCTCTGTCCCATTTTTCATGAGGTCATCATCTTGCAACTCACCTACTTCTTCTTCTTCTTCCTCTTTAAGCTGTGCGAGCATCGTCTGTAAAGTGGCTTTTACTTCCTGAACCTCCTTTTCGAGTGACTGTGCAGTGTGAGTTAAGGAAGAATTAGATGCTGCAGACACAAACTCAGAGTCAAACATTAACATGTAAATAAAAAACTTGCCAGCAGACAAATATCAGGGCAAATGTGACACCTGTGGTTGCTCGATGGTTAATGGTAAAAGCAGTGGACAGCCGTAACCTGATGAAGCCATCAATCTACAATTTGGCCACCAAATGGATTACTGGGACGGATCATCAAGTCACACCCAATTTAACCCCATCTAATTCACTATTCATGAGCTCATCTCATCTGTGGAGCTGGGTGGCAGTGTGGGAACCCAAGCAAACAGACTGCCCAGCTAAATTATTCATAAACCATCTCTGAAACGGGATAGAGGCTGTCATCAAAGAGGGGATTGTTTAACCTGCTTAGAAACGTATATTAATCGTGTGAGTGTCCAGCTTAAGTGGCAAATCAAAGGGACGGCTTTGATGGCAGATGGGACTTGATGGCTCGTTTTACTGTCTGAATGGACACAGATTGTCCTCATTCATAATTAACCAGTTGTTAAAGAGCTTTTCATGTATACTGCAGATGGTTCGGCGAGGCTTTTAAGGCAATGCGGTCCAAATTGTACAATGGAGTTCAGCAATATGTCAAAGGGCTTTAAGACAAACCACAGAGATTGACATCATTTTGCCAATCCATCTCTTTCAATCAATCTCTGAGGTCATCCAGCCACCTCCTTGTACACTGAGAGCAGGAACTCAATTAAGACCCTTTGAAACTGGAGTTTTGATCTTTCTGTCACTATGGCGACAACAGCACCATCACAAGTTCTGTTTCTGTGCAATTTCTGCAACCCAACAACAATATTGTGCTGCATCCTCAGTGTCCTGAAGTGTCCACAGTGCTGTTGCAGGAGCACATTGACTTTAGTGAGCTGAGATGACTGACATGTAGAGACACAAAAGCAGAAAGGTGAGGAGAGGCGTGTCAGTCTGGGTCCATCTCTGACTGTAAGGCTCCATTTCCACTGAGACTGAAGGACATACTGTAAAACACAGCTTTCAGAGATCATGAAACTAAATAAACATCTTCTTCATATTGCAAATGTATTTCTGGCAGCTCATCCTCTAGGAAGACAAATGAGGCATGACACTAAATAAATAAATAAATAACCAGCAGGTTAGGGGGCAATTTTTTTTCATCCCCATGGTGAAATATTGCCTTTTCTGTCAGTCTTATTAAGCCCACAGTGTAGAGGGGAAAAGTGGAGCGAGAAAAACACACTAATCTATTTCCAATCAGCTTTCTAATTAGTGCGGAAAATGATGTATTGTGACCTGTAATCAGCTTCAGCGGTTTCATTTGAGTCATTATCATGGATATTGTAATTTCCTGCCAGTCAGATACCAGCAAGTGGAAATGTGCAGACGAAGAAGGGGAGCAGAGGAGGGGCGCCGAGGGTCGGCAGGAGGCTGGACATTAAGATATGACGGGGGCGCAGTCATTACAGTGACATTCCTCTATCCGCCGCCGTGCTGCCCCTGTCTGCCAACTTTAATCTCAGCCAAGGTGACTGGCAGCCTGCGTCTAGGAACCTCTAATAACCTCGCTTGGTCTTTTACCATTTCATTTTCTAGTTGGCACGTCCAGCCTGTCAAGAAAAATCCTCTGATCCCAGTTTATCTTCAATTCCCTCCCTGAATGGACCCATAATGTCAGATAAAGCAGGTTGATTTTTTTTTTCCCTCGAAAGGTAAAGTCACAGAACATCAGTCAGTCTAAAGGTTGTTTGGATGTGTACTTTTGAGATTTAGAAGGCCTCGAGGAAACTGGGTCTTTAAGATGGATGTACAGAGATAGACACACACACACAGACAGCACTCGGTTTTTATGATGTATGCACGTTTAGAGAGCGGTGAAAGGATATGGGTGAGGGCCTGATCCCGGTTCAGGATGGCCGTCTGCAATTCATCTTCCAAGGTCATTAGTCTGTTACTGATCAGCTCGCAGCGCTCTGTCAGGTCTGCTGTCTCAGCCTCGCTGCTCCCATCCTGCAGGAGAGAGGAAACAAGGGGGAAATGAAAGGTAAGTACCCGACAAGGCAAAAAAAAGGGAAAACTTAGGAGTTACTGGTCTGGCAAAGCAGGTTCAGAGCCATGGCTAAAATCAAGCAATGCAACACTCACATCAACTTTTTTTGCTCAAGCTAATATGCGGTTGTTTAAAACTTTTTGTGTTAATCCGTCAGCATAACTACATTTTAAAGGAGTCACGTCACAAACACACTCACTGTAATTTTAATTATAAAGAAATGATGCTGTTAATTAATGTCATAAATTAGGCAGAAGGTGGACACTTTGTGACTATGGTGAAAATCCTTCTACTCAAGTCACCCCACTCAGCAGCCTTCTTGGCAAATCACCAGGTTACTCCAGGTTAACCAACTGGGCCGCTATTTAAATGAACAGGAGGTCATAACTTCATTTTCGATAGATGTAAAAACTGAATGTAAAAAATCAGGAGTCAAATCTGATGGAAAAAGAACCTTTTTTTTCTTTTTCTCAAAATAAGGTTTAAAAAGCCTTTTTCCAACAAGTTATATTTCTACTATGCATGTGCAAGGTTTCCCAGCACAACACTGAACTTGTTTTGGCTCAGGCCAGAGTGCCAACATGATTGGCTTCACATTTTTTTTCTGGTTCGGCTGTTGAAGCAGACGACTGACTTTTGGGGGAATATGTTTCATACAACCGTCATTTCTGGCTTTACAGACTCCTCTATTTAAACTAGTTTAAGTGGCTTGTCTTCTCTCTGCTGCAGCCCGATTGAACCTAAGTGTAGTACTTAAAGGGGTATAACAACAATTCATTGCACAACTATGAAGTTGGGGAATCCACAAGTGGCAGATTTTTTTTTTAAAAGGCAAAATCAAAGCACTAGAGGCCAACATATTTTGACTTCTAGGTTCTTAGGTGGCTCATACACTAAAAACATTGGATCCTACATACAGCTCTAAAACAACACAATAATGTTTTTTGACATTTTACATCTCGATTTATTTGGTTATTAGTCTACACAGACAACAAAGATCCATGCAATTAAATATTGTGGTACGTTGGTCTTTTAAGATCTCATAATAAACACTAATTAAACCATAACCCACTTGTAATTACAATTACCTTCCTGCTGAACAGTACCACAGAGTAAACACTTGTAGCTTTATTTTGTCACCGGATGCATACCGTCTTACATTTACCATCAACTAATTAAAGTAGACTGATGACATATCAAAGCTCTTGTTTTAATGCACAGTGGCCTACTTAAAATGTTTGCTGTTACAAAAGCATTATAAAACACTGTCTCTAAAGCTTGTGCAATCTCATTTTTAATAATGAACGAACGCTCTCAAAACCATGAGTCAGAGGTCAACATGGAGAAAATGTTTCTGTGACTCATTTAATCTCTTTCACACTAAATCCTTGAAACAAGTCTGAAGTGGGCAATAGCAGGCCAGATGAAAAATATGAGGCTGCCAAAATCTTTGTTTGGTGTGCCAAGGTCATAATATACACAACACACACCAGAAGGACTGTGTGGACAATACTGGACTATGTATCTGCAGATCACCCGAGGACACTGCGAGGCTGAATGTGTACTGGAGTTTGGTGGGGACGTCAGGTTGGTGTAGGAGCAGAGTGCAGTGGGGCAGAGCATTCAGAGTGCAGAGCTGGCCGTAATTAGAACAGGTCCCTTTGAAGACATCGTGTCCCAGATCCTTCACACTTATCAAGCTTAGAGAACACAAACACACAGGTGAGGGTACGCAGACGCACATCGAGAAAGTAGACACACAAGCATGCACGAGGACCCAGTGTTCTTGTCAAACAACACGTAGAAATCTGACTCATAGCTGCAGGTAGGAAGCATCAACTCCCTGCAGCTCCGAGGTGTCACAACAGTCACTTGAAAGTCATGTCTCTGGTCTCTGTCCTGGAATAGCACTCCTTTTCCAAATGATGTAACATCCCAAAAGAAGTGTACAACAACAAAACTGAGTCACGACGACTGTGTACAAGTCGACCACGATGCAATTATGGAATTAAGTGTGACTTAAATCCAGAGGGGCCCTTGGGACAAGAGATTTAAAGAAAACATTGTGCTTTGCGTGGGGGACACTTAAATAAACAATCACTAACGCAGGTCTGTCCTCAGGTGTATTTCATGTGGTCCTGCATTCCTGCATTAAGAAGCTAGACAGTCAACTTATAGATTCACCAAGCTGTTTGTTTGTCAAGCTT
This sequence comes from Naso brachycentron, assembly GCA_029874485.1. NCBI lineage: Eukaryota > Metazoa > Chordata > Actinopteri > Acanthuriformes > Acanthuridae > Naso > Naso brachycentron. Next base: position 7,647,168 of record JAQFJA010000003.1, read on the forward strand.
CAGGGCCTCTTTAGCAGATAAGAGCCCTGTGTTTGTGCAGCTTAATGATTCTTTACAGTCTCCTGTCAGCATTTCTAAATCCAATATAACCACACAGAAGAGAACAAAGGCTCACTGTGACTGTTTTCAGACTGACACTGCTGAAAACATCCACGACAGTTCGTTAGCTACTTTGTACACAAACCTTTTAAGAGACTGTTACGACTGTTCAGAAGCTGTTATGTTTCTCGTGGCGGCGATCAAAACAATTCAAATCACCTATAGTTACCATAGTTACCTCTGCCTTTAACAAGAAAAGATGGGAAAGGAAATTTTAATTACCGTACATGTCAATTTGCATAAAAGAATCGCATTATTTCCTGATGCACTTAAGTGTTGATTTTATTAGACCAAAAGTACACAAAGCAAAGTGCAGCAGCATCAACTTGAGCAAATTATTTAGAAATTCAGTTCAGACTCATGTATGCACTGGTACGGTTATTTAAGTAATAATGAGCGAGAGGCAGCAGGTAATTGTGCTTGTTCCCATGGGTGCTGTTAGGGCCGACATTTTGTGCTGACCGTTCAATATAAGGCAATAATATTGAACTGGTATTGCACTCAAGGTCATAATAAGTTTCACAAACAATATGGAGGGTGAATTCATTTTAAACCTAAAAGCAAGTAAACTGGCTCAGGTTTAGCTAGTGTCTTTGCCATCACTGATGTTTTGTTAGTAAGTGTTGAGTCCATATTTGGAAACTTTCATCAGTTTCCAAGATCATCCCCAAATATGTGTAGTGACAGTTTGAAGCTTTGGTCTGTTGATGTGTCCACTAGTAGGTGTTTTCACATGGGAAAAATGGCCAAATTCAGCATACTTAAAAAAGAAAGTATGCAACCTGAAAAACATGTTTTTTTGGTTTTCAGAGGATTGGCCTGAGATCTGCGATAGTTTTTCAACTTGCTGTCCAATTAAACATTAGATGCTAATAGCGCAGAGTTTTAAGTGTATCAGCTTTTACAGTATACGATTTCAGTGGTTAGTCTACAAAAAAATTTACATATATTTGACTCTTGACTGTCTTATACAAGGGAAAAACATGACTCAACATATCTGCCTTTAGAAATCAAGGCTGGGTGGGCAACATTTTGAAATCAAGCTAGCTGCATCAAAGACTCATGACGAGACAAAACGGTTGCAGGGAAAGTTGCAGCGGAGTAAACTGGTCCGTCAAAGGTTGACTCAAGCCGGCTGACGGTGTTGCCTGCAGACACTATTGTCAGCAGTGGCTAGTTTTAGGATGTAAGGGACTTCACTTGTTTCAATAGCCAATCAGCTCATAGCTCAATCACCTGTCGCTAAGAAGCACAACGTAGAGAACTCAATATGAATACATGCTCTCTGAAATTACCATGATTGGCCGAAAATTCCCTGTCATAGTCTGAATACTGAGCCACAGCGAGGTGTAGAACTCTAGTGTTCTTTCAAACCACTTGAATTACAAAATGCTGAAAGGCCATCATTAAATTTTAGCGCAATGACACCAAAGACAAACTGCCTACACCGACTTCAATTTTTTTTCAAACATTTAAGATATAATTTTTAAAACACTTACTGTTTTTCAAGATTTTTTTGAAACAGCACAACCATTCAGAATTTACTTTACTCTGCAGTTTACTGTGGGACAATAGTGTCCATCAACAGAACTCTCAAAAATCTACCTTTTTATACTCTGCATAATGGCAGTATACTTAATTTTGTCACAATTCCAGTTTGAAGTGGAACTGGTATGTGGCTTTAATTTTTTGAGTGTTGGTGCCGACTTTGTGAAACAATGCACAATTCTCCACAATTGTTCACAATTTTTTCGGAAAAAAATTATCTAGCTTTCTTTTGGCACATTTGAATGGCAGTGCCATTGTAAAGTTGCCATTTAATTGCCATATGACAGCACATGTATTCGACATATTACACAGGACAAATAAGTAAGAAGCGCAGTTTGATAAGCCTGTTTTTCTTGGTTAATGGGAGGTGAATTTCCTGAGTCACAGTTTGTTATTCATACACATTGCATGATTAGTGTCCTTACACAACACATACATTCCTGCTCATACAAATAAAAACACACAAATCTATAGTCAAATACTAACTTCTGTATTTCAATTAGTATGCATTAAGGATTTCTGGCACAGCAATAATATCGTCAACACAATTCTAACAAGGTTGGTGTAAACAGAAACTACCTGATTAACAAATCTAATCAAAAGCTGCCAACATCTCAAATTGATCATGTCTCCATTCTTGCTCGGCACTGTGGGTCAATATGAAGAGGGGAAAGGAAGGACCTTGAGAGGATAAAAGAACAATTAGTGGAGATTAGACGTAAAAAAGAGCAGTGCTGAAACACACACTCACACACATGCGCACACACCAATCAATCTCCATTGTGGCAGCAGGGCAGCAGCTTGGCAGCAGCTAAGTGGAAATCATTTACTTAAAGTCATTATGGAAAGGAGAAAGAGGTCAGACGCTCTGTGAGGCAGAGAATCCAGCTCCTCCACCGTGCTATCACAGCTCTATCAAGACAAAGATATCAATACCTTATAGCCATCATTTCATTTGAATCAGTGATATATCATAATTTGTGATTGGGGCATTTTATGTCAGCTTGGTTTTCAATAATTCAATGTGATTCAAAGCTGCACAGCTTAGATATATGAGTCATTGTCCTGTGCACCTTGTGCATGAGCATAAACTGACCACCTTAGTTACTGTTGCTAAGCCTTTCAAGCTTTCCATTGTCCCGCAGCACATAAGCAGTTCTTAATAGCAAGGACAGATTTGCCATTAAAATTCTTGGTAATCTTCTGAAGGAATGGGTCCTTAATTTCAGACAGAGGTACACAAAAGCAGGCTTCTCCATTCAAGTGGGCATCCAAACAAAATAGCAACTGTCGCACGCCATTTTTATTAGCCCAACTGTGGCTAACTAGCTAATTGAGCTTACATTAGCTCCATGGATTGATTGACTTTGCAGTATTTCACAGGTTGCTTGTCACAGTATTTCACTAATAAAGGCTGAAATTTAAAAAAAAGACCTTAATGCATTTTCATGAGGAAGATTCTTGTGAAAAAAGTATAAAGATACACAAATGGCTGTATGTGATATTGTGCTAACAAACTAAGGGTAAAGATACGTGTTCCAGGCAAAAAGTGACCATCTTCACCAGATTCTGTTGTCTGTCATCGTGTCGTCCATCTTTTTACAGTCGATGCTTCAGCCTCATGCACATTGCTTCATCATATAAAGGAATGCAAAAGTTTGACAAGCTGTCATGCCATGCGTTAGGTAGGCTACACGTACAGAAAATTTCCAACTATTAAAACTAGAACATGAATACAGCAGTATGAGACTCACATCGGTTGATCACTCACTGTGCACAGTGCCATTTTTACTGTTTGGCTACCAGCTGTGAACAGGGTTACCAGATGTCCCGAAAAACTCAGGACAGTCCCGAATCACAAGCATCTGTCCTGAATCCCATCGCAATTGTGGGATTAGACTAAACCATTATTTTGATTAGTTACAGCCTAATAAAACATGAAATAACGATGGTTATGAACCACCTTTTCAGTGTCACCCTGCAGCTGACTCTGCATTGGCTGCTGCAGTTTGTTTCTTTCATGAACTTTGGCAGTTGTTTATTTTTAGCTACACAGTAGTGCCGCAATAACTGCTCCTGCGAGGGCGACGTTAAGTTGTTGTTTGCTTTTAAAAAATTACAGAGGGAAATCAAACCATCCGTCACTGACAGGGAGGTTGGTGTCCCTGGACCTGGTGAACATCAAGCCAAAAAGCAGAAATGTTACTGCAGGTGGGGAGGGAAGTATTACTGCTGCCCTATGAGATGCAAACGAAGTGTTTTGCAATATAATAATACAGTCATCATGTTTTTTTCTGCCGATAGACAGCTGAATTTATGAATAAAAGCAATTACAGTGTTGAGTTTTGACTGTTATGTGTTTTACTGCACATTGCTAATATGACCGTGTCCACCCCAACTCCCTTGTCCCGAATTTCACCCATCCACAACTGGTCACCCTACTGTAAATGAGTATAAATGCATACATTTAAAGCAGGAACGGGCCTGAAAGAAGAATCCACACTCAGCAAAACTCCTGTTTAAATAAAGGTCTGATTAAAGGCATCGTCAGACAGTCAGCGACAACAACCGAGGTTTCTCATGCAGATCAATATTGATCAGTCAAGAAAGGCAGCGGAGGTCATGTTTGAGTTAAGGTCAACTAATTGATTCTTCTGTGTCCCAGCAAGCCTGGCGTCAATGTAACACTTTAATTACACAGATAACATTCAACCATACAGTGAGTGTCAGCCTTACTAACCTCTTGGTGATTATCCTCCATGCAGAACAAAAACTCCTCCAATTTCTGCAACAAAAGGGAAAGATATGTTGAGGCCACACAGTCTTAAACCTGCTCATGAATTTATTGAAAATGCAATTATGTGGGCTGTGTACTGAATGTGTGCAGCATCATCATAAGGAGAAGAGGTTGTAATTATTCATCACCAACACTGACAAGGAGGAAATAGATTAACTGACTCATCTGTACTGCAGGTTTCCTTTGTTAGCATTCAAAGTGTGTAATTGGACATTGTTTACTGAGAAAGGAGGTAATTACTATACCTATAGGATGCTGACATATTGTTTGTGGCTTTGGGGTAAGTACATGAGAAGGCAAAGTAACAACAATTAAAAGTCAGCAAAGTTTAAATTATTATTTTTTAATTAAAATTCGTGACACGTGTAAGAGCCTCCAGTAAACGTGTGTAGCTGTAACTTCCATTCAGCATCTAATGCTTCAATTTTGAACCACCTCAAGTTACATCCACCTCCATGCAACTTAATCTGTCACATGTAATTTTCAAGGTACAGGTTGCGAAGGTTTTCTGGAATCCAACTCATAGAAACACTCTTCTATTGTGTGTTGCCTTGAGATGGAAACACTTGCATCTACTAAACCCACTGAGGGTCTTGAATTTCCACAAAAGTAAAGTAAAAACTCTGCGGCTCTAACAGTACATATGCAAGAATATATTACAGGGTTGAAATATAAGCATAATGGTAAAAAATGTATAATATTTCTTATGTTGCCTGGGTCACACTTTATTTTGACACTCTAAAAGTTATCATTAGATATTTAGCTGCATGTCAACAGTGTGTCAGTTAATATTCAACGAAATGTCTGTTGACTGTAAATGTGTTTTGTTGCAACAGGGTATTAACAAAAATTCAACCAACTATCTGTACATTGAGGTAACATCTTCTAAGTTGACTATCAACTATTATCAGTTGAAAATAAACAGTGTGATGTCAACATATGATCAAGAGTATGATAGTAATCTATAGTTGACTATCAACAGACTATAAGCAGACATTTGTCACTAAGCATTTGTAGACATGTGTTAAGACTATCCAAATAAAGTGAAAAACAGCTGGGAACAGTAAACAAGTCTATAACCTATTAACAGAACACATTTATGCAGTAACTATATTATATATACACATATTAACCATTTTCATAAAATGACATTGTTAGTTTTAGGCACCACACCCCCTTGGTTAGGGTTAGGGAAGACATCAGGGAGGCGTGGTTTACATCGGGGGTTGGTTTGTACTGAGGTGAAGTGGTTTGTGGTAATATGCTGTCTGATTCTTCAGCGGGACCCTTTTCAAATCTGTAGATCACTTGAAATGCACATTATAATCAACTGGCTAGTTAGTTGAATGTATGTTACTTCTGTGTTGAATATTAACTGACACACTATTGACACGTAACTTAAGTGTCAACAGATGGATTATCAAAATAAAATGTTACCGTTACTTGTTTCCCCAGAGAAAAAGCCAAAGCCGCAGGATAATTGTCCGCTTAAAGAGCTGCTATAACTCTCTTCTCTAGGATGAGAGATTACAAGGAGCTTGTCCTTATGAAAAACATGTTGGCTGGTTGGTTAAGGCTCCCACTTACATTCATGCCATATGCTGCAAAGAGAATTCACAACACAAATGTGTGTCCATGAACACCACAGATTCTTTGTATGGTACATTGTGCAAACAAAATTGTGATTCATTTCCACAGAAGGTTTTACGCTCTTTTTTGCAACATTCAAGGATTTGAACTGACACCGAATGCACTAATTCAGAGAACAATCGGCTACATTTAGTTCAAGTGTTTCTCGCTAAGAGGACACAGAAAACTGAGCGCACAGGACAGAGACAAAAGAGAGAAATGCTTGGCTGTCTCACCTTTTAGTTGTTGGAGAAATGTTAGGAGGGGCCAGGCTTTAGGAGGAGAAAGAAAAGCAGAGAGAAACAAAGGGAAAGCAGAAAATAGATTCATGCAGTTTGTAAAATGCGGTCAGGCAGGGCAGGGAGAGAACACATCAATGCAAAGTGTACAGTTAAGGTTTCCCAGAAAAAGATTGTGAGAAAAGGCAGGTGTGACAGCAGGAGTTATTCAACATTATTAAACATGACAATGAAGAGTCACAGCTTCCAGTTTTAACACATGCAAGTGGGATTTCTGCCAGCAGCACCAGCAAAGATAACTCACAGATATTTGCTTATGGCTACAGTCCAGTAAATCCATGCCGTATGTAAATTAAAATAAGTAAATTGAAAATTTATAGTACCTACTACTATTAAAAAGCAGAAAACACATTAAATCACTATCTGTGAGCCAAACTAGCAAAATATAGTCTCACAAATAGACTACATGTCTGGCAAGGGTGCTATATTTTATTAATGCTGGCTCTGTTGGCTTTGTTCCTATTTCAGACGAGTCTGTCAGACTACGTGGGCGGAGGAAAGTGTGAGGAGAGGAGAGAATGAGTCGGACTCTGCCCCGAGGCAAAGGACCTCAAACTCACTGTGGGATAGACAGCACAGAGCACACACACAAACACGCACATACACACATGCACACATGCACACGTACACACCCCTGACATGCATTCCTACTAAATGCATGTAATTGTGCAGAAACAGATTTAAACCTGTGTTCTGTAGTATGAAATTTTTCAAAGAAGCCGGGATATTTCCAAATGGTTGCCTCCCCCGCGCCCACATTTTCCTCGTTGAGAAATACCTTCGAGCAAACGTGCTAAATAGACGGCTGCTCATCCCGCTGCAGAGTTTTAGATTATGACAACAGCTGAATGCACAGAATGAAATTGTCCTCTCCAGTCAAGTGGTGAGACTGACTGAGCAGAAACACTTCATTTGAGGTCACGTTACACACCACAGCAATAAAACAAAACGCAAGTGAATCTGAAAAAGTGGGTTGGAGTGAAATCAACAATGTTGTAGCGCAGTGCACAGAGGACAACCTACTGCACAGCATCAGCCAATCCAAGGAGTTACATGTTGATTTTTAGAAAAAAGGAAGTAAATACCTCCATCTACATGAGTGGAGCTGAGGCTGAGCGGGTTTTAAGCATTCTGGGAATCACTTCACAGAGAATCTGACATGGACATCACACATCACCGTGGGGAAAAAAAATCCAGAAATGTTACATCTCTTAAGGAAATTTTATAAAAGCGAAATTCCTTTGCCAGGAACTTGTAACATTCTAGAGAAGTGATGGATAGCCTTCTGACTGGAAACTAGGGCTGTGTTAAAAAATCGATAGGGCGGTATATTGTGATATTTATTTTCATGATATCTTTATTGATTTCCAGTTCCAAAAATTTATATTTTGAAAAAAAATTCATGTTTTAAATGGGTTGGAAACTACAACCTCCTCTTTTTCATTGTATCCTGTCCAGTACTAGCCTGGTTAACCATCCGCTTCCACATCGTTTCACTTTGTGAGAAGCGTCTGGCCACTCTCCATTGAGAAACATTTGCATCGTGGTGGGCGGGATATTTTCAACTTCGACCAATCGCTACTGCTTGGTCATTACGTATGTTATGCGCTTC
>JAQFJA010000003.1:7712335-7729074 GCA_029874485.1 Naso brachycentron
CTGGTTTGATATTAAACCAAATATCAGACCAGACTGGTATACTGGGCCTTCACCACTAGGTGTCGCACTTCTCAGCCAACTGAACTGAGCTACACAAAGTGTGTCAAGTCAGCCAATCAGCGTTGAGTTTCTCCTGACGTCACTGACGCCAAGACATTGAGACCCAAACAAGTGTTTCTGTGTGTGAGTGCTATGGAGCTGTACAACAAACTTTATAACGTTATCTACACCACGAAATTATGCAATGAACACGGACATGATATTGTTGAGTTTTTTCCAACGTTTCTGGGACTTCCACAACTGATACAGTGCAGAAATAATGATTATATGGCACTACTAGCTAAGCTAACATCTCAACGGTGGCTGTGTGACACATTACCACACCTCTGGTTTATTTTATGAGTGCAGACACCACATCATAACATGTCTATCATGTTGTCTGGTTTCTTGTTGTTTACACAATATGAGGTAGATTTATGCATGTCATCGGGCTTTTGGGTGTCAGTGTTGCTGCTGATGAATGCTTTTAATTTGCCAGAATCTTACATAATGACAAGTGCTGGTTTAGCTGATTTACATAAAATTAAACTGGTTTAAGCCTGTACACTGGATTGAACTGGTAAAACCTGACACAGACCTAAGCCTAATACCCATAGACAGCTATTAGCTAGTGACATGGTCTGAGAGTATTGCATGATCTCTGTGTCTTCTAATGCCTCTGTATTCAGGACTGATAAAAATCCTATCGCTTTCATTCTATCTGCTCAGTACTCTCTGTCCTGATTGGCCACTCAACGCTGCACTTCTTACCAGCAGGTGACGTTGGTACGAGCTGATGAACCGTTGACTGACTCCCACCTGCTGACAATGAAGTGAGACAGACCAGTAAGACAGACCAGTTTACTTCACTGCAACTTTCCCTGCAATCATTTTGTCTTGGTTCGGACTGGACTTAAGAGAGGCCGACAACAAATGAAATAAAACGCAAGCTGGAGGCAACGGCTGCAGCGGAGTTGCTTCCCAACGAGGTTCACGCTACAGCTAATATTAGTTTGTTAGCTCTTTAGCAAAAGTGACCAACTGCAGCTTCAAGTTATTTTTTTTATGTACATAGCAAATAGAGATGCAGTAGTTGCCAATGAAATTCTTAAATTTCATACTGGCTCAATCTATGCTCTTAAAATATTTGTATAAAGAAAGTCATTTAAGTAAAACAAAATGATGAACAAAAGAGAAGCAGCTAAAACGGATGCAACTTGTGTTGGTTGTGCAGAATGATGTAGATGGATTACGGCAGATTTTACCACCCTCTTTAATGCCTTGAAGCTGAGGGCGGTGCAGTTGCAATGCCAGGCACTGATGTAGCTGGTCAGGGTGTTGTTAATATTTCACCTGTAGAAGCAGAGTATCTTGGAGAGTGTGTTGTGCCTCTTCAGCATGCAGAGGAAGAAAAGCTGTTGCCTCTTCAGCATGCAGAGGAAGAAAAGCTGTTGTCTCACTGTCTTCCTTCTCACTGATATAAACTCTGAGGAAGCTGAAGCAGACGAGAGCCAACATGTAGTCCCACTGGTGGTGATAAGGGACGAGTCCTTTTCCCTGTCACCTCCTGTAGTCCGCAATCAATCAGCTCTATTGTTTTGCTGACGTCGAGGAGCAAAACTTGATGATGCTGTCAGAGCTCCCTGCACTCCATGTTGACCCAGGTTGTGCGTCAACAGGGCGTACAGGAGGAGGTTGAGCAAGCATGCAGCACTGAAGGGTGTCTGTGTTTAGAGTTAGGGTGGAGGATGTGATGGTGCATATCTGGACAGCCTGGGGTCAGGACATTCAAGAACCAGTCAAAGAGGGTGACGTTAAATCCCAGGTCTCTGAGCTCGATGAGGAGCTTGAAGGGCACAATGGGACTGAATGCTGAACCACAGTGAATGAACATTATTGTCCCATAGTTGTTCCCCTGGTCCAGATGGCGGTACATAAATGGGTTGTGTAGTCGTCTATCAATCTGTTTGCCCTATAGTAAACTGAATTTTGTCCGGGGAGTCAAAAAAAGGAAAATGTGGTAAGTGGCGATTCATGCATAGGGCTTACTCACGTACATTAGTTCAGAATTCAATCAGTCAGTTTTGTCGCTCAACAGAAAGTTTTATGGTGTTTATCAGCCAATAGCCTTCTGGTCAACATTGTGAAGCATTCTTAGTTTTAAAGAGGACATGAAACAACAAAATAGACGCCTACATAGAGCTCTGTGCATTACTGAGTTATACTACAATGAAAAAAGACTTAATTGAAGTTAGCAAGTGATGAGAAAATCCGTTTTTAAAATTGCCCTTGTGATATATTATAGCCTAGCAGCCACCATCTTTATTTTATGTGAGAGCCTACGTTATGCGTTTGGTTGGAAATTCTGCCCAGCGCCACCAAATAATAGTTCAGTGACACCCCTTAGTTGGTTGCAGTGGTCAAACCGAGACTTCTGTTACTTGAGACAGTCTGGTCCACAGAGCATTTCTTGCTTTGTCACTAAACACTCCTGGCGTCATGACGCTCCGCCTGTCACTTAGCAACCATGACATGGCAGTTGACTTATGTGCATGTAAGGAAGGAGCCAGAAGTTTTTTGTTTATTTTAGTACTTGCATTTAAAAATGTATCCTTTAGTGCTGCTGCTTCCTCTGTTATGTTCACTTGGGGGGAAAAAAAAAAGATTGTCAGCAGCAAACCATAAATCTTGGGATATGCTGGGCCACGGAGGATCCACCAGTTGGATCCGTCACAAGGTGGAATTCATCAGCCACATTTGTTGGTTAGCCACATTTAAAGGAATTGCCAAAATGGGTCAACCTTTGTCGTGCTGAGTGACACAATCAGTCTAAACCTCCTTATGAATAATGAAAATGACATCTAGTGGTATGTCCTCTAAGAGAAACAGACTCTACAGTATAGAGATGATTAATTAATGATAATGAATAGAATTAAGTTAGAGTAATAGAATGGAAATAAATAAATGAAAATAAATAATTCAAATGGAATTATCTGGTGCATTTACAGTTGCAGACGTGTTTACTGAAGCCATTAGAACGGTTTTGAAGCACGCCTTGTCTGTCTGGTTAAATACATCTTTACCCACAGGAGCAACAACAGAGCTGCTTCGTCACTTGTACGCCGCTTGGCATGGCATTATAAATCCATTTTATTTCATAATGGAGTTTTCATTATTAATGAATCTGTGGCAGTCGTGATTTGTGATAGAACTGCAGCTGAACCACAAATGGCCGCATGAAGCAGAAAACGCTAAGATTTTCTCCAGGTTCCTCTTCACATGCACACATTTTTGATCCACATGAAACTGGAAACATCTGGTAGAGTTTTGCATTTTGGGTGAGACATGGAAGCTGTAATGGATGCAAAGAACAACTATGGGAGTTTTCCTGCAGTTTTCGTGCTTGCCTGTTGAGCAGCATTTTCTTTCTGCTACTTTTTCCACTGACCTCATTGAAGTAGATGTTAGCTTTTCCCAGAACAGAAGGTGTTGTTTTCATCAATGTGAAACGGCCAGTGTAGTTGTTGTGTTATTTTTATTCATCAGGTTATTCAGATAAAGTCATGGAATGATGGATTGATGCATGATTGATTTGAGTTGATCAGCAAGTGAGGTGCCAGCTACTCATAGTCACCTGTTTGCATTTAGCAGTAATAGTGTTATTAAAAATAAATTAGCTTAAATTCAAGCTTTTGATTTGCATTTTTTACTTCATTACTTGATTTACATTACATGGAGCATTAACATTTTCCTTAACATGGGGACACCTAACCTAATTACTAATCTGGGAATAAACAAAGAAATGTAGAAAATGTCCAAGAACAAAGGCACGTGTTTTAGTTGACAGTGAATCTGTGAGTCAAGCTTCATGTAAATGTTTGTCTTGCATGTTCTTGTCAGGTCCCATCTAGTTCAAGCTTGATTTATTTGAGGTTTGGGTTGCAGTTGTCTGAGACAAATTGATAATGAGGAAGAAAAACAAACAGTAACGCAGGGTTTGCATGGAGCAAATGAGTCTCCCTTCCTCACAGAGGGATCCTCCGTCTATAAAATCCAAATCTTACATTAAGGTAATAAGTTAAATACATTTTCAGTTTTTGATTCATTTGATCGTTGTAGATGCCAATCACCCACTGAGCACGATCAATAATAGGGTGGCTTAAGGTCATTTCAGTCTCTCCATCAACAGTGATATAGTCGTACGACAACATTGATTATCAGCAATTAACTCCAGCACCTGCAAGCGAACACTATGCAATGTAAATGGTTCCGTGAAGTTTCATTTTACTGTTGCTGGTTGTGATGACCTCTACTTCTCTCTCGTTCGCTCTTTGCCTGTAACTGCCAGTCCGCCTTCTTTGTGGAATGTAAACAAACGGCACGGCGAGCGAGGTCAACCTCCTAATGAGGGCCACGGTGGAATGCGGAAGAATAATTGGCTGAGAAGAATGGAAGCTCAAAAAGGGATAAAGGCCAGAGGTGAAGATGGCAAGGAAGGAAACCCTTTTGCATCGAAGGAGTTATCATGTTCAGACGGGGAATCACACTGGTAGTGAATTTAGACCTGCTAATATCTAGATTTCTTTTGCTCTATTATGTCTATGCTCACTGGCCACCTTATTCTAGGTGCATGCATCTAATTTGATCCAATCCAACAGCTCTGCCGTAACTTCTGCCTTTCTAGTTTTCATTTAAAGGTAGAGTCAGTAGCACGCGTTTGTTGCTGTTTGTAAACACAACATTCAAACTAGGCCCCTCCTCCCAGCTCAACGCACCAGAAGTGTCGTAACTTAGCGTGTACTATGTGTACTGCTATACCGCTTACCTGACGTTACACAGCAAGCTACGTTGGAATATTACATTTGTTTAATGGAGAAGTCGATAATTTAGCAAGCTAACAAGCTAACCGCTGGTGTTTAGCACCTACCGGTCCTTCACAAAGTAGCCCAACTCTGCATCGCTCTACCCAGCCTCTCCTTCAGTGCTCCAAAACGGCTGAAAGCCAAACTGAGACTCACTGTCGCTCTGGAACAAGTTTTATCCACTTGCTCACAAGGGCTATATTTGCTTTTTCTTGCGCTTCGTCCACATTCGTAACTGTCTCCGGTCTGGACGGCGTCCAGTTGCTGTGCTCCGCGGTGTTCTCAACCTCACCTGTGTGCTGTCATTGGCCGGGGGAACCGCACCCCCTCCCAACCCAGACTCGTCCCGAGTCAGCCAAAACATCAAAATACAGGCAAAGGGCAATGTGTTTCCATGCACAGTCACCACTACACATGTATAGATGCTCAGAAGTGACGATTGAGCAGCATTACTTTGTATGTTTGTTTTCATTTTTAGTAAAATCCTACTCATTCCACCTTTAAACTGAGACAAATACTATTTATATACACGAGAGTGGCAGAAAAATGCATTCCACGACACAATCATCACCCACTATGGCCTTAATTACTGACCTAAAGTAGAATTATTACTGCACTGACAGTCTGCAAAAACGAAAATATAAGCTTAATAAAAATGGAAGTCATTGTAAATTTGTGGTTTTGCCCTGTTTAGTCATTACCTGCTTGTGGCAAAGACGACATATATGGCCTTATTTGAGTCCTTTGGCCCACCATTTTTTCCTACTTTAAAACTGAAATTCCTGAAACTGGCAAGCTAATGTCCTTCGAAACTAAGTCCTCCATTTTTGTATATAAAAGCACTTCATGCATGCCTGCATCATGCTAATTAAACTGCGATAACCTCTCCACCTCGTCAAATAACCACGCATTGCCTCTACTGCCCCGGCAGCTCCACCTGCATTTTGTTTTCAGAATAAAACTCGAAGATGCTGTAACAGCTGTTCAGTATTCAATATTTTGCAATATATCGCAGATGACAGCAAATATTGTGATATTTGATATCTAGTATCGGCCAAAGTCAACTTTGTAATTTGCTACACAGCAATGTTGTCTCAAACAATAATAATGGTAAGATGTACTTAAGGATAACAGGATGAGACTTTTGGATAAGTTGTTAATCTAACAGTAACAAAAATTGAAAATCTTGAAACCTTAAATTATTTGAAGAAATCTGGTACTTTGATTAGTTGCAAATTTTTATTTATTTCTTCTGAAAAAATTGATTGTCCAGTTTGCAAACTATTTTGGGTGGGAATTTATTGTTAAGCCTTGATTATAAAGCCCTAAGTAGCGGCCTGAAACTTATAGAACTTCCAGACACTCTTACTGCTAATCCATCAGTTCTTGTAACATCCCAGTTAATGTAAGAGCTGTTGTATTGTATTGCATTACATGTTACATGTCAACCCCATGGCATGCCTTTAGGATGTCACATTTAGAATTTGTAGTAGTGTTTTGTCAGTACAGACTGCTGCACTGTGATGCCATCAGTATTGCTGCTGCATGTTGCATTTTTCATTCAGGCTTTAGCTCTAAGCCGTCGGTGGTTCTGTGAGGGAGGATTTGATCAGCAGTAGTGCCTCGTCACTGTGCTTCAGCTTGCTGTGTCCTCATGACTAGATCATGTGAAAGGCAAACTGGAGATTATTATTATTATTTTGTATGTGTTGTATGTGGATAATTTGCATCTGTTCTCTCTTGTGTTCTTTCTTGGGTATGTGGTTATTGTAACATTTTAATTACGTCTTTTATGACTCGTTATCATTTTTTCCTGATACCTACACTCCCACTACTGACATTCTGAGGAGAGCTTTCTTGCAAACTGGCATATTCATCAAGAAGCAATAATTTACTTTTTTTCGCAACCTGTATATTTTAGTATGACCCTAGCTGGCCTGCTAACAGGTTCATAATTGAGCTTGTGCACAAGCAAGGCTCTCCTGCCACAGATGATGTTTTATAGAGCTTCAGCAGCTGTCCAGCATAGGGAAATGAAATGCGAAACTGCTGTGTCCGAGTTTGTGTCGGGTGCCAGTGCTCTCACACCTTCAGTCACCCTCCCACCCTCGCATATCTAATCCACACAAACACACTTTTCCTAGCAAAGACTGTTTACCCATCTCCAGCCTTGCAGCATGAGCCAAGCAGTTAAGGGTGGGAGGGGTGACATAGCGGAGGATCAGCCAGCCTTCCTCACGCTCTGCACGTAGCACAACCATTAAAATACTGCTCCCGCTGGAGGGAGGCCAGGAGTCAAAGTTTACAGCAGTTCACTCTTCTCCAGCCCCACCCCTCTGCTTTCTCTGTCTGTGACTCCTTCCCTTTCTCTCTGTCTATCCTTTTTTTTTGTTTCGTTTAAAACACATACGCTCACACTGAATATCTTACTGCATTGTATGTTACAGACAGGAAGCCCTTTGTCAGTTTGCATGCTCCTAACCCGCCTTGATTCCCAGCAGTCTTTTCTTCTGGGTCCCACCCTTTTTTTTAACAATTGATAAAGACGTACATGCAGCCGTTGCAAGACTCTCCCCCACCTCGTCTTTATGTTGGAGTTTTGTTGTTCCTCGGTTTGAAGACCCTGATATTGTGCATTCCAGTGGTAACCTGCATCACTCGAAAGATGTAAGCACAACATGGTCTGACGCAGGCGGCTGTGTTTACATGCGTAGGAAAATAATATGTAGACAAATATATGATGCAGATGATTGAATTTTTTCACTCTGAGTGTCGCAAGATTTTGCACGCATTGGTTTTTCGATGCAGTACATTTTACCAATCTTATTATTTCTCTGCGGTCAGGATAGCTTCTCAAGAGTAAAACACATAGTCTGACATTCTACTGGCAAAAAACCAAGCGAAGGAGTTTAGTCTGGTGTGAGTGTTTATAATAATGTTGCTATGGTTTATGTTGATCCAAGTGCATGGAAGAATGTGGAGGAACTTGCCCTTTGTTTGTCATATCACTGCTTAGACACGGTGTATGAGGGCTGAATCTGCCCTCTGCACGTTTGCTTCTCTCAGCGCTTCTTTCAAGTCAGAAAACATGCAGAGGCAGTCTAATATCTTGGGCATTGCAGGAACTAAGTGACTAAAAAGTTGTTTTTTTTTTCTTACCTTTCTAAACTGACATTATATCTAGAGTTGGGAACCAAACTTTTTAATTTTAAGAATACTGTGTGGGCTTCATCAGTACTACCAAGTAGTGAATCACTTTAAATCAATTAGTGCCAAATTTTGGTACCTGAATGCATCTTAAGAATATAACAGTAATATATATAATATATGGAAAGAAACAGGCCTTCACAGTGCAGATTGATAAATGACCCAAAACATGCTGCGGAAGCAACTCAGGAGCTTCACAAGGCAAAGAAATGAAATGTTCTTCAATTGCCAAGTCAGTCAGCTTATCTCAACCCAGCTGAGCTGCTTTTCACTTACTTTGAACAAAACCAAAGACACAAAGACCCACAAACAAGCAGCAACTAAAGGAGGGTGCAGTACAGGCCTGGCAAAGCATTTTAAGGGAGGAAACTTAATGTTGGTGGAGTCCATGGGTCCCAGAATGCAGCTGATTGCTGACTTCAAAAGTTTTTTCCCCCCTAAGCACCAAAAACAATCTTTATATGTAAAATTATAGTAGTTTGTCCAAATATTTTTGAGTCTCTGAAAATGGGGGGATGATGTCTAATGCTGTCTGTAACTCCTGAACAGTTAATGCAGTATTTTGGTGAAAAAGCTGCTCATTTAAAGCTGGAAGTCTGCACTTTAAACACATCTTGGCTGCTTAATTTCAGATCCATTGGCATGGTGTATCGGCACAAAATTATGAAAAATTGTGTAAGTGTCAAAATACACATTGACCTCACTGTGTAAGACACGCACCTACCAGTGTGCTTACAACCCTTGCTGGACCTTTTCATGATGTAGTGACACTTGGTTCCTCCATTGGTAGAGATCCAGTTTGTCGTGTAGTTCATACACTTAACTAATAAACCAAAGCTGTAAAGTAATACTGAGTTCAAAAAGTTTTTCTTTTTTTATCTTGTCTACTCTTCAGTCTGTGTTCAGCTTGTTGCCTCTCTTGTCCACATCAGTGCGCTCTTTTTGTCTCCATCACTCTTTGGAAGATGACTTTGTCTAAAGCGCTTTATCGCCTGGAGACTTTCTCCGTGGGCCATCATGTGCTGCTGGTAGTAAAAGTTAGTCTGGAGCCCTGGAACTGTAGGGTGTCAGAACCAACATCAGTTCAGTATGAACTTTACCCAACCCCAAATATGTTTTCCAAGCAAGTCAATCACATTAGGCAATCCGTACTGTGCCCAAGCACGTTTGACTCCCAAAGTCCAGTTTGTTTGTCTAGTGTGAATGCTTTGTACAGTGCCCAAGCACGATACGCTTGGTCAGTCCTGGCATGATTGGAAGAGTACAGGCACAGAATGCCGACATCGATGTGACTGTTTGTGGAGCGTTTGGCTCAATTTTGGCCGGACAACGGCATACAAAGTCTGAATAAAGAGCAATTATTCAACTGTCTTCTTTATCGCAGATAGCAGACACAACAGAACAATGTCGGGAGAAGATGGAGAAAAAATGATGGTACAATATTTGAAAGTATGGGGCGCACTCCATAGATGGGGCAGCTCAAGCGTGCTCAGGCTAGGTTAGACCGGAGCAATGTGAGTGCAGGCCAGTGGAGGAAAGGGGAGGGCAGACAATGGGGCTTCGGCATGGTACGAAACAACTGGGCCAAGTGTGAGTGCGTCCTTATTTCCTACGAAAATACAAGTGTTCCCGTTGCAGTCCTTCCAGCAGTGTGCAAGCCACCACTTTTGTGTCTTTTTCCCTAGTGACTTTCTGCACTGTATTAGTGTACTCGCTCACTGTTTACACCAAGACCTTTACAAGAGCTCATAGGGGTTCACTGCCAACACCCAAGCAGATCATGCGACTCTTAATAGAGCAGGAAAAGGTAAGGGGAAGTTGACGTGCAGCACGATATGTCCGGTTTATTTCCTTGCTAGTTTAAAGTTTATTATGAGGCAGCTTTGTTGTAAGCAGCCACTGCTTACTACAGCCTTGGTGCAGGTGAGGCAAGGACAATGCAGGCTGACTGTGCCAAGACAGTCGGCTGCATCCACACCAAGGCCAACAAAGACAATCCGAGCTGCTTCTACAGCTCTGGTGTCTGACTGTTGCACACAGTTTTAATGCAACCTTGACGGCTCTTTCTTTGTTTTTACAGCATGTTGACCTGTTTAATGACATGTAGGAGAACATTGTATTATTGCATTACTAATCATGCCTTTTCATCTTTTTGTTTCCAGGCAATGGTGGCATGTTACCCTGGAAACGGAACAGGATACGTGCGCCATGTGGATAACCCCAATGGTGACGGACGGTGTGTCACGTGCATATACTACCTTAATAAAGATTGGACTGCCAAGGTACGTGAATGATGTGTGGAGGAAAATAATGTTTATTATTTTTAAATTATCTGAATTTATTATGCTGTCCTGCTGTCCACTGAAGTAACCATCAAAAAGAAATAAATAGCAAAAAAGGTCGTGTTCTCTTCATATTCCACTTGGACTTCCTGTCAAAAACATGACAAGCCAAGGTGGTTCTCATCTCTATGGCAGAGCTGTCACCCTTCATCCTGCTTTATTCCACACCCAAGCAGAGTCAGCGGTAGAGGTTACGTGTCGGTATGTGCTGTTCGGCCACTCTCTCCATTTATAATCCCATTAAAACGCAGAGAATCCTGCTAATCCAGCCACGCCCAATCAGAAAAAAGAGCACCCACATGCTACTTACCACACATTTATATTTCCTCTTGCCAGAAATTGGAGTCACAGACAGACAAAAGAAAGAGACTAAGGTGTTGCTACTGCAGTTTATGTCTTACATCACTGCTGAAAAATCCCTAAATAGATGAAATAATCATTTCATGACTAATCCAGGGAATCATGTTGTTCTCTTTTGCCCAAGGAATATTTGGATAAAGGACAGTATTTTAACAAAACTACAAGCCTTTGTGTCACTGGCAGTGTTGTCCCTTGTGACTGAGCCTCCTCACAAGGGACTCAGATGCAACCAGCTGCCCCGTGTGTGACTTGAAAATATAAATGCAGTCAGTCATAGTGCTGATTCAATGACTTTCATTTAAAAAATACATATATGTATATTTTGAGCATTCCACAACTTTTCTGTCTGTTGTTGCCCCTGTGAAATATGTTGCTGGCATCAAATACAGAAAAAGCATATATTAACAAATATCATTGAAGATTTACATGTTGTCTATCTGGTGTGTGTCATTTCAGTCCTATCAAATGTAGGTGATAAGTTCACAGCCATCTTACTGTGGGAGACAAGTATGTGTCTTGTGTGCTGGGTTCGCCACGCAGCACAGCTTTCTCTGAAATATCGGAAAATGCATCTTTTTTCTCTAAAACGTCCCACGAAGACTCTAAAGTCTCTAAAGTCCTGGACCGTCTCTAGAATACTTCAACTCAAAAAACCTGACCAGTAGAGTGACCAATGCACACTAGCTTACAATGGAATAGAACAGATTTTTCTCCCAACTGTTAAACAATCTCAAATATTTTCGTGTATTTGATTAAGTCTATTTCATTGGAAATGTATGATTTTTGCATGATAATACATAGATTTTTATTTTGTCACAGATTTCTCTACCTTGAGCCATACATGGCTGTGGAATGTTTATTACAAGACTGGAATATATATGTCTCATGTTAGCTGTATGAAAGCTGTAGATCAAATATTAATGTGTAATATTTAATATGGCCTGATCCACATGGGATTTTTGGGACCGATGCGGATACTGATATTAGGGAGAAAGAAAATTCGGATAAATTGGCCATTATTATATGTAATACTGGCTGAATGTGTTTACCAGATACTTGTGACAAAGATATGTATGGGAGGCAGGATATCTTACATTTTAACAAACTTTATTCAAAACATCACTGTACCAAACAATAAGCATTTAACATATAATTAAACAACAGACCACCCTTGGCTGGAGAAACTGTCTAGTTAGACCATTTTAAATCAAGTTTTAATATCAGCGTGTGTGAGGTACTGTCAGTTGTCAACTCTCTAAAATCATAGAAGATTGAAATACTTCAGCATTTGTTATATTCTCAGCTTTACTGAAAGTCTCAGTGTGGCATAATGCGTGCTTTCTTAATGCACAACACGTCACAACTTTCAAATTTCTCATGCATCTGTTAGACAAAAATAAAAGAAACGAGCTGCGCAGGTAGGAAAAAAGATACAGCAAGCAAAAATCAAAGCCAAAGGAAATGAATCAGCCACTGGAACTGCTTTGCATTCTGTTCAAAGTATGCGTTGGGCACCAGTCAGACAGAGGCATGCTTTTTGCAGGCCCCTCAGTGCATTTTTTGTTGAAGCCTACAAGAAAAATATTTTTTTTAGGATTATACAAGTTCAGATCCTCATTACAAAAACTGCACTCTGTCTGCCTGAATCTTTTAAAATTATACCTGAAAAAGAAACTCTGTGCAGCATTTTAATTTGTTAAGGAGATACGCCAATTTTTGCTTTCTCTTTGTTATTTGCCTCCCTCCCGAGTTCTTCTTTTGACTGTGTGCGCACTAAAAAGGAGGAGACAATCAGAGCTCGCCCACTGCTAATTAGCTTAGCTCAAATACTGGTAGTCAATGGAAAGTGCTAGCCTGCCTCTGCCTGAAGTCATCAAATAAACTTTCCAACCACTCTAAACTGTCCCGTGTGCTTGTTGTGACTTATCACATTGTTATTTTTAGACTCAGATAAGCACTTCGTATGCGTATCGTAAGTAAACCGCAGGATGCATGCGCTCCAGTAAACAGCAGCAGCAGTAGAAATACATCAAAAAATATCATAACGTGGTACATAGACAAGTCACAACAAGCACACAGAACCGTTTAGAGTTGTCGAAAATTTTTTCTGATGAAATTAGTGTGAGGCAGGCTAGCACTTTCCATCGACTACCAGTATTTGAGCTAAGCTAATTAGCAGTGGGTGAGCTCTGCCCGTCTCTTCCTTGTTAGTGCACGCACAGTCGAAAGAATGGTATCTATCTTCTCGTCTGGAACTTGTAGGGAGGCAAATTTTTTTAAAAAGTGTCGGTGTACCCCTGTCAATATGGATCCTAATAAGTTGGATATCTTTGTGTCTGCTTCTGTTTTGAGAAACACTGCACTTAATGTTATATCCATTTTCTTCATGCTTGCAACTGTTTACCTTGCTGGCAGTTGCAGGGTGGGGGTTGGGGTGTTTCCCAGCATGCATGCTTGTATGCATGCATTGGGCTAGGGACACAGGCAGGACACACATCCATTACTGCTGGCACATAATGTATAGACATAGAGACATTTGACCTTGGCTGTTGCTGACCTTTCAAAAAGCAATCAATGAAATAGTATCTGTATGTGAAGTAGCCTATGCAAGTAGTGAAGATGAAGAGTGATGGAAGAAAAATTCAGCACTGTTTCAGTGTTCCCTGAACTCTATAGTCCAACATTAAAGTCATATCAAAATTTTAGCCATTAAAAAAAAGGAAATGCATGGGGAAATGTCAGCTGTCAGATGGGGCTGCCGGGTTTGTGACTAAGTATGTAGTTTAGGAATTGAGATAAATAAAATGCTAAAGTTAGCTTTTTGATTTCATGAATGTGCACTTCTCTTCGTGCCTTTTCCTCAGATGAGCAGCTAGCAAATTTCTTATTATCTGACAGCTGCTAAATCAAAATTAAAATGTTCAGAAATCAGCAGCCATAATTCCTGTAAATTCTGCTGTGGCTATGCCACCTTAACACTAACACACGACATGAATCAAACTGATAACGTTTATATGTTTCAGGTAGTTACACCTACGTCTTACCACGTCAGTAAGCCGTCAGCCATCGGTGTGATTATGAGAAATTTTACTGTGATTGGTAAACATAAACATAGTGGTATCCGTGTGTATACCATGTGACTTCCCTCTGTGAAAAGTGCTCTCAGCAGGCATGTGGGTGTCAGGTTTGACTAGATTGTATTTGTTTAACTTGAATGGGGTGTCAGACTTCAAAAAGCGTTTTGTTCCATCCACTGTCTACACCGCCCACTAGAAACCAAACTCCGAGTATTAGTCTTTACATATTTTTTTTACCATACCATGAACAGAAAACTCCCGTGCACTGTTCAACTCACTTTCAAACGAGAGAACTTTAATCACAACATTTCGGTACTGTGACCTTCATCAGGTTATCTTACCTGGAAAGGTAAGAAACTGTGTCAGCAGTGTGTGGGAGTTTCCTGTTCAGTTTCCTGTTGGCCCTTGGTCTTCTCCTACGCGCCTGTTGACCCACAGGAGTGCAAAAGTGATTTTACCAAACTATACCACGTGGGTTTTAGAAGTAATCAAGAAAAGTTGTGTAAATAAGAATATGCAATATATGTATGTTCAGCTAAGAATTATTTATGTAGCCTTAGATCAAATATGAAGGTCAAGTTTGTAGGATTTTGATGGAAAGGTAAAGTTTAAGGCAAACAACTGAATATCCTTAAAAAACTGAATATCCTCCTACTAATACTGGTCAGATCAAGTTTATTAAACGCGATCATTTGCAACTTTGGAAACAAGTATTTATTGAACTTAAAAAATAATGTCTGTGCAATGTTTTAATAGTGCATTCTTTTGAATTTTTAAAAGTAATTCCACTGAAATTATTTGATATATAAAATGTAAGAAAGGATTGCTGAAAATTGCTAAAAGTATGTGTACATAAAAATCCAAGGGGCGGACGTCTTGACGAGGTTTTTGTAAATGTCGACTCACTTGAACGCAGTGAGCTGAACTGAACACACCACAGCCTGACTGGCTGAGAGTGAGTTTGGTCCTTTAAAACATGACAAAATAATTATTTCATCTAAATTATTTTGTTATTATAATCGTTGTTAGCCAAAACACAACTAGTGTTGCCCAACACTGATGTGCTTTGCATTTTGAGCAGAGCAGTGCTCTCTTAAAATAAAACCTGCAGCGACAGCCAAACCAGATTCAGAATCTCTTAAAAAAATGTCAAAGGTTAGTCAGCCATAGTTTGACTGCGTACCCATCCACAGTAGGGTGGTGAAAACAGGCGAAGGTCATTCTGATCCATACATCACTGAACGTTAACACCAGTGTGGACGTACGTGCAGTCAAACAATTGTTAAAATCAGTGGTCACGTGTTGCATTTCTCCTTTCTTCTTTGACCTTGTTGTGCTTTATTTAGTTTTGTCACACCACCGGCATTCCCCCTCATTCAAAGTCGTGTATATGGGAATAGCATTACTTCTCCAACAAAGGGTGTGAACTTCTTTCTCAGCTAGTTTGCGTGTGAAGAGAGGGGCCTATCATATCAGCTGTGTGAGAGTTTAAGTGGCACGCTTGTAGCAATCTGCTTTTTCACTCTCCAGGTCCTTTATCCAGCCGGAGCAGTTTTCCTGTGAGTTATTCTTCCTATCCCTCCACAGGAAAACCGCCCCCCGCTGCTGCTTCCGATCCTGAGCTTTCCTCCTAGCTCTTGGAGTCGAACAACCCTTTTCCTTAACGTTGTCGTCCTATGTTGATGATTTAGCCTAACATATCTTTTCATATAACAGATGCAGTTCTCCTTCACCTTTTAAAAGTGGTGAAACTGACAGGACTCAAACCCATAAACATGAGCACTGGAGATACATCACTTGCTGTCAGCATCTTAGTCTCTCGTAACATTTCTGCAGTTACTTTGTCCTGATTTGTAAACATAACAGATTTGTTTCTATATGTCCTTTCTGTTAGGAACACGGTGGCCTTCTTCGAATCTTCCCAGAAGGAAAGGCCCAGTTTGCTGACATAGAACCCAAATTTGACCGTCTGCTGCTGTTCTGGTCAGACAGACGAAACCCTCACGAGGTTCAGCCTGCATTTGCCACCAGGTCAGCATCCAAGTGTCTCCATCTCTCACGCTCCGATGATCCGGTCCATCTCGCAGTGACTCATTGTTCCTTTTACCTCTGCAGGTATGCAATCACAGTGTGGTATTTTGACGCAGATGAACGAGCCAGAGCTAAAGAAAAGTACTTAACGGGTAAGATTTCATGCACAAACTCACAATTCTGTTTTTCTTGCTGCAAAACCCAGAGTGTTTTTTCTGCTCCTTTACACCATCTCGTTTGTTTTCTTTGTGTGCAGGTGCAGGAGAAAAAGCAGTAAAGGTTGAACTCGGCAAACCATCAGATCCAAGCTAGTGGGAGGTCTGCATCCCCACCAAACAGCCATTAAGTGCTCTGTCCTAAGAAAGTGGCCTATAGAGAGCATGCGTGTGTGTGTTTTACATGGAAAACAGCAGACTTTTGCTTGAGTGGGTGGAAGATCCATGCTTATGGAGACAAACCAATACGCAGTAATTTCTGTTCATTTTCAGCTAACCGGGGCAACCCAGTGGACCTTGAATGTCATGACATTATACTGAAAGGGATTGTGTGGATTTTTTTTTTTTGTTTTTGTTTTTTCCTTTCACCTCTTTGGTGGACAACGCTCGTTGCAGCAGACATTTTCAGAAAATCACTTCAAACAGGAACTAAGCTCAGACAGAATCTGCATTTTTTTGCATATTTGTTTTTGCAGTTAACTTCTTAAAGGTACAGTGTTCTGCATATGTTTAATGTGTTATGCTTTTCACATGGAATCAGCTGGCATATCAGCTGCTACTGTATGGCAAGATGTGCTTGAGTTTGCAATAATATGAGAACTGATC
>JAQFJA010000003.1:7765325-7778913 GCA_029874485.1 Naso brachycentron
ACTTTATTTTTGGTCAACCACGGTCTTATTTGGATTCTCGGCAAACTTCAACTTCCCTCCTGCATTTAAAAAAAACTCCTTGCACAAGACATTTTTCTGCAGGGGTGTTCAGACTCTTCATGTAAGTATCATTCTGTAGCAACTCTAACATCAGTCATGTTTTTGACCGTTCATAAGCTTGATAGGCTGTAATGGTGAAGTCCATTGTCACTGTTCTGGTGTGTAAAGCTGGTGATTTTCAGAATTAGGACAACCTTGGTCACACATTCCACCCACATTATCATTAGCTTTCTGAGCTCAGTTCTGTGCTTTACATTCCTTCGGTGCTAAAGCCCTGAATCCTTGTCTAAAGAAGATTAAACTTGTCGAGCAAGGCATTCGGCAAAATGTGGTGAATACTAAGAAGGGAGCAAAAATGACAGTACTGCTTCACCTTCATCCTCAAATTTAATTATTTGGCTTGTCGCGACTGATTGATGGGAGATGTGGCACAATTCATTCCTGTGATATCTTTGTGAAATACTTTGTTGTGTACGTTATTTTTATGATTATGTCATCAGAGACATCATCCCGTGTAGTTTGTCTGGCATTGAGTTCTGCTGTAGTATTTATATCTGCCTTAGCCGTCAAAGATAATAAAGATAATGGGCACGGATCATATTCCACATCAAGAAACTAAAAGAAAAGTGGAAAAAAGTTGCAGTGTTGATTGATCTCTATTTAACTTTTACACACAACAGTCAAGTAAAACGGACAATTATTTATGGTACTTTTTCATCTGTTTGAAGGTGAATGATTTTGTCAAGCCCATATCCAACAGCTATTAAAAGACCCATCTGCATAAATTATATCAGTGTAACCCTTGATAATTTGCCATTTCATTACTTTCTAATCTGTGAATTGTATCAATATCTATAGTGGCAGTGTTTCTTAGCAAAACGACAATGAAAATACAATACAATACATCAGTGTATTGATGCATTAGTCTATATTCCTACGATCCAAATATATTGATAGGTAAACGGCAAATCATCCTTCTTGTGTGACTTCTATTGATCTAAAATAATTTTTCAAAGCAAAAATCGATGGTATGGAGACTAAGGATTAGTGCCTTTCATTTAGCATGTCAAACGTGGTTATGTGGTTGTATTTTTTGCGCTTGTAATGGTACATAAGTGTAAACGTTTCTCCAGTTCATTCTCCGACATTCTGGGCATGCGTGTTGCATCAGCAACATAAGTTCAGATGATAGCATCATGGCAGGGAAGCACCAGGAGAGCGAGAGATTTTCGGTTTGTATTTGCGGTCCACACTGATTAAATAAAAGCCTTGCGCTGAATATTTGTGTAGGTCAGTGTATCAAACTTTTCCAGTGTTTTGCCTTCTCTGTCACTGCATAGAAACAGGCATTTTCTTTTCATCTGTTTTCATCAAAAAACGTGACTTTATCCATTTCTTGTCATTGAGTTATGGTGTGTTGCTCTAAATGAGCCCATATTGTTCTTGTATCATATCACCAATCATGTATCCTAATACGCATTGTATCCTTGTTCAAACGTATCATTACACCCCTATACAGAACAATGTGTTATCTGTCTCAGCAGCTGGGACTCACTGCTCAAGGGAAACCTTCAACTGGTTTGTAACCCAAAACTGAAAAACTGACCAAGTGGATCATGCACAGACTAAAGATTCCTCAGCTCGTTTTCTAGCTTAGTAAAGCCTTGAGGTTGACTGAGGAGGAGCGAATTATCTTAATTATATCAACCATTAAAAAAAATCAACCATCAGTCGATCTCTAGTGATGCCTAACCTCAAGCGGGGGAATTTCACACCAAAACCACTTCTTTCATTACTTGCTAACTCAAACCATTCATCCCTACTGAACTGTGTAACACTATGTAACAGTTATATTAGATATTATAGACCTACTACCACTAATAATGACATATCTGTTGACACATTAGTGTGATGAATCTGTCTAATTAATTCCATGATTATTTTACATTAATACTCCAACACTTTCTTGTTAATTCACCATGACAAAGGTTTTTGCGCTTGAAGTGAAATTTAAGGGCAGTAAACATAAAAAGCGTGGAATCAGGCTCTGATCATAAAGTCTTGTGATTATCACACTGCTTTCACCAAAGGTTGTTGGTTATTTTAATTTTCTCGAGTGACTCATGATTTCCTGCACTCTCTGTCATTATTTACCAACATGTAGCTACATAAGGGAAGTTGCATTCTAAGGCTTGCTGGTTGACCACAGCACTTGTTTCAAATCCAAATTTGTTATTCCGTCCTGAGTTTCAACCTAACACCTACGTGCTCTGGTCTCCATGGCTGTTCCAGATGATAGGCTGAATGGATGAATAATTCATCTCTCTAGTTCTGGGTTGAGTCAGACTCCAACCGTTGCTCTGCTTCAGCTTTTTCCACCCAGTGGTTTGTTATTAAGTCAGATCTCCCCCCTTAAAAACACACTCACTGGGAAAGAGAAAGGCCAGACAGGCTGTTTGGATTGTAATTTTGACCAGCAGCGGCTTGCTCGCTATCTCGATGTAATAAAAACAATGAAGCAAAGTGCAACACATTTTCATTTCCTTCACCGTGGCTGCGGTTGAATAAAGGTCGCTGCTGGTAAGAGAGTGGACCTAACACTGACAAAAACACAAACATGTTTTTTTGCTGGTGGCCTCTTGACATTCTGTCTTGTGTCTTAATTGAAAAAAAGAAAGTTGTTATAGTGTTGTGAAGCGGCTCTGCTCTCTGACTCGTAGTTTGGGAGGAAATGCGGAACGTTAGGGACTCCTCATGATGCTCATCACCCAAATGTCAAATTAGATCAGTAGGGATCTCAAATCGGAAAAAACATTGCATAACCAAGGCCCCACTTCCTCTCTCACGAGGACAGGATCACGTCGCTTTCACTGCCTCTGCCAATTTGTAGTCTACCCAATTATCCAAAGAGAGCAGGGGGGAGAAGGAGGGAGAGCCAGTACCAGTGTGGGTGACTCAGCCATCAGACTCCCATGACTTGGCCTCCCATGATTGCCGTGCTCGATAAAGGCAGCATGAAAGACAGCTCCCAGTCAGCCACCATGTCCGAGCAATTACGCAAACTTCACTTGGGCTTTCAGTATTCAGACTTGTACTCCACTCAGCCTCTGACAAGAAAAAATTAAAGCATTGAGAAATAGGTAGACAAACAAAGAACCTATGAGTGGATTTGTTTTCCTCAGGGGCGAAAGCGTAAGCGCCGACTGTGGTTCACTGTTTAGCTGAACTGAGCTCTACCTTCCTGGAAAGGGCAGCAAAATGCATATTAAGTATTGGTTATAAATGATTAAAAGCAGGAATGTTGTTGTTTTCCTGAATTCTGATAAATCTGTGCTGATTTCTGATAATTCTGTCTCCCTTATCAACTTTAAAATGTGTTTTCATGGAGCCAGTTAGTCTCTTTTTGGCCGGGCTGCTCTTGTACTTACACAGCAGCAGTTAACCATGAAAGATGAAAGGAAAGGGCTGCATAATCGAAGAGATATACGGTTTATTTAAATTAAATGAATTTGAATACTTAGAAATAATAGATTGTAACGTACAAGAGGCAATAAATGAAATCCGCAGCTGTCTCAACCACTCAGATAGTTTGTGTGCATCTCCCTGACAAATGAGCAAATGAAGACGTTTGTCATCGCAGAGGAAGGGCAAAGCTTTCGTTTCTTGCTTACAGAAATGTGTTCTCTGAGCTTTGAACTGTTGATTTTTCCCTCTCTGAGCTGCATTCATCGGTATCAGCACTTTCTCACTAATATATAGGACATGTGTTTATGGTCACTCCATTATCAGGTCTCCCTGGCTGCTTTGTGCCCGTTGCACTGCTACATTGGATTAGAGCTTTAGGGGAAAAACAACCCTGCTGCTGGGAAATCAGTGTTAACGTGAACCACTTAGTTTCTCTTTCCCGTATGAGGAATATGGCCACAACAGGTACACTGATAACACAAGGACAGAGTTATTTTAGATGCTCATTTTGGGAGATAAATTTGAACAAACTGAGTGCACCGCTCCAGGTCTTATTCATTAAACTAATTATAGTTTTGGCAACCTTGAAGCTTCGATTTTCTGCCATTCACTCCCCCTGTTTATCTTTGCTCTCATCTGTTGCTGCGTTTATTCCTTTCACCTTTATGTTCTCGTCAGCTTTCATGTTTTAGCCCTGTCCTCTCCTGCCTCCCTCATGATCCATGCATTTCTTTCTCTTCCTCTTCCTCCCTGTCTCCTCTGTTTGATGTTGTCCAGCCCTCTGGCGTGCAGTGATCCCCACCCATCTACCTAACCACCCGTCCCCTCACTGCTCGGCGGGGTTGTTGCCTCAGCTGCCTCTCTGTCCCTCCTAGACCCTGGTGAGTGCGGTCAACTGTGCTTTTTTTTATCACCTGCAACTTAAATTTGACGATACTTCAGTAAAACCGTTGATCTTTTAGCCTATGTCAAATAAAAAAAAATGCAATAGGGTAAGAATATGTATACATATATCCACATTTGCTAGTTATTTTTGTTTTACTGCCATTCCTCAAGGGCAAGAAGTCACGAAAACAGAAACTTGCTTCGACAGTTCTGACACAGGAAGGAAGTTGACTCACCATGGTTTGCCAGAAGAGTCGCCTTCGTCCCTGTCCTCGCTGTGACGTTTCGCAGCAAAACTGAAGTGTGACTAAACTGCAGGCACCTGAATAACTGATTTGAAAGTTTCCCTCTTGTGTATTAGTCATGGAGGGTGAGAAAATCAATTTCACAGATATGCATAGCTGTCTTAGCTGTTATAGGGCATGGAAAGTAGATAGAAGGAATAGTGAACTCACTATAGCTGTAAATGATGCCATATTTAGTCTTATGTAAAGCACGTAATGCTTATAGATGTTAGAGTTGTACAAATATGTAATTGTAAATCTGTACAAATGTGTGACCATGCAGTTAAGTGATTGGCTGTGGTGTCACTGTGACATAACACATAATTTCTGTGAAGTTCTATGTCGTTAATGACTTAATCCGGTTAAAGACTACCTGTAAAGTTGCCCGCCAGTGTTAGCTGATGCGTATATATTCTTTTCAACAGGAATTAAAGCAGCTCTGTGGACCTTTCTTGTAAACAAAATAAACCAGCAGTTTTTTTCCACGTCCATTCATTGTGGTCCACATGTTGAATGTGTTTCTTTCTTTTTTCGGTAAAACATTTCAAAGCGATGGTTTTCATATTTTAAATCCTGCATTTTTTTTCTTTTCTGTAGGACACGATTGATATGGGATTTTTGAGGCTTATATCAATACCAATATTAGAAAGCAAGAAAATTCTGATATTTAGTATATCAGCTGATATTATATTATAATTTATCAGGATTTATAATTTATCTTTATTCCAAACATCAGTGCGCTAAACAGAAAACACGCCACCTATTATTTATTAAAACTGCCGTTGGTAGCATCTGAACATCAAGCTAGCTGTAGTGTAAGACTCACTGGGAAGCAACTCTGCTGCACCCTCCCCTCCATGTTTTTGCTGCGGCTTGCGTTTTATTTTATTTGTTGTCACTCTCTTTTTAGTCCAGTTTGAACCAAGACTAAACGATTGCAGGGAAAGTTACAGCGAAATAAGCTGGTCCGTCTCAGCTCAAGTTGAAGGCTGCTGACGGTGTGGCTTGCAGACACAATGCTGTCGACAGAGGCAAGTTAGACCGTGAAGGCACGTCACTCTTTTCAACAGCTAATCAACCTGTGTCAACATCACCTGTCGCTGAGAAGTGCAGCGTAGACCACCAATCAGGACAGAGAGTACAGAGAGCATCGCTGATATGGCAAGTAGAAGGAGAGCAATCGGCTTTTTACCAATCCTGAATAGAGACGTGGGAAAACAGAGAACTCACCATACTCACATCCACGTCACTTACTAATAGATTACAGTGGGTAATATTATTTTTTTCAAAACTGAACACAAAAAAGTTATTGATGTTTACCCCAAAGTTACCAACTACAGCTTTAAATAACAGATCGCCATCTGCTGGACAATCTACGTAATTATACAATTTTAAATTAATAGTCCAAGCATTTTTTTCCAGCCTTAAAAAAGTATTTTAATATCAGCACATGTCCGAGAACACAAACGCCCATACAGGTCAACAGGTCAATATGGGATGATAAAATCAGTAAACTGGTCAGGCCCTACTTCTGTTTTTTGGCTTTCAAGTAGTCTGTTTCCTCTCAGCCTTTGCTCATACATCTGTGGGCACTGTTGCCACTAACTGTCTGTCAGTAGGACAGTGTGAAACAAAAGCCTGCATCTCCTTCCTCTAATTTCAGTTAACCTTATGTTGAAGTTGTTGCTTTTTAACCATTTTATCAGCACCCTGCCTCATAGGTCAGTCTTCATGTAAAGTGATTGGTTCTGTGTGGTGTCTGTTCTCTGGCTTTGTAACCCAGACGCTCAGCGCAGCCACATCAGTCAGGGATGAGCATTGCCTGAATGAATCCAGTCAGTGGTGTCAGATTAGCACAGGCACAACACAGCTCTGGGGTTAAGGAACGGCAGGACGGTGGCTTAGAGAATCACACGTCTGCCGAGATGGCATTAACACACTACCCTGGAACCACTAATGCAGTTAAACATGGTCAAGTGGTTTGTGTCCCTGTTAAGAAAGTCCCAGTTTGCCTTGCTGGCTCGGGTGGTTCGAGATTCATGCTTTATGGTCAGGCCCTGACCGCAGCACTGCGACTGATTTTATTCTTTTTATGGTCTTTGCATCACAGATTCATGGATTCTCCAGTCCCATTCTTTTATTGGTAATGTGAATATTTATTGTGAAATGCTGTGCTGACTTTAAAATAATGAGCCTTTACTTTGAACATGAATAAAGGGAGTTTGTTGTGTTGTGCCTTTAGTTTGAGATATCACTTGTGGTTCCGGGCAGCAAGTTGTTTTTGTAGGATCTAATTTTAGAGAATGTAGCAGAATAAATTGGTTCTTTTTTGTTCATCTGTTCTTCTGTTGGGAATAAACTGCATCTGACCTGATAAATGAATATTGTAGTAATAGCTTCAAATGACATTTGTCACTACATCGCTATCTAATTGACTATATATGTGTAACAATTACTTAACATAAGTTTAGAGTACTGTCACAATGGGTTTTCATGTGAAAAGGTGCTGTTTTTGTTTAGGGTATGTTTCATTTCAAATCGTCTTCATGTGAGTGCAAGCAATAACCTGGGTTTGTTTCATGTTGCTACTCTTGTTTCTTATCTGTGTCTCTGTCTGTTATCAGGTCAGCCTTCAGGCTCTGGAGAATTTCCTCTGTCTGTTCCACTATGTGCAGCATCACCACAGCCATGGCACCAAAGATGCTCTCAAATTCTGGTAGGTCTTGTTTTTACATAAGCGTCTTTTGTCTCGTTCAGGGTGGCTAAAGCACGACACAGCTGTAGCCACAGAGAGTGCAAAGTATTAAATCAACACCTCAGTGACCTAAATAGACTTACCGATTGTTTAGTGAGCAAACAGCGCAGCAATTATGTTCCAAATTCAAAACTGAGATGCAGTGAATCAGTGGTGGCCAAACACTATTACAGTTTCGGGCATCATATATCTGAATGGTTCTGACACTAATGTCAGTTGTGACGCCTGCAGTCACTTTGGTCTTCGTTTTCTTTCGTCTTTACCAAAGAAAAGAAACTTGCAAAGTGACAAATTCATTCCCATCATTTTTATGTCCCACCACTATAGTAGAGGTTGCAGACAATATGTAATCATGGTGCATTAGCTGTTGGAGCACCTTGCTGCATAGATTTACATATTGATGCGAAAAACTGGGGGACATTAGCACCTCAAGTGCCTCTTGTTTGTAGCATTAGCATTCGTGTGCGATGTGTTCCCTCAGCTGGAACGTGATTAGTTTGAAAAAGGTTTTGGTTAAAATGGCTGAAATAATGTCCTTGTTTAAAGACAAGCTTAAGGCAGTTTAATGTTTCACTCTGTGAGATCAACCATTAAATGTTCAATTTTGTTTTTTCGATTTGGAGCTTTGGTTGGCAATAATTAGACACACAGCGAACAGATGTTATAGAAACTGGACTACAGAAAGTATGTCAGGAAAACTCAAGTCATTATATTGTTGCAAGTTTATAATGTTGTGCAGCTTGTTAAATTGGCACTTTATAGGTTTAGTGCAGCATTATTCTGAAGATGAGGACGCTGTCACTTTCGTTTTTGTCTGAGGATCATGACCACAGATTAGCCTCACACTTGCCTCATACAGAATTAATATACATACATGACAGTGTTGCATACAGCCTTTAAAAGCAGTGTTGACTTGTGTATGAAAAGAGTATTTGATATATAAATGAATTTAGTTCTATTTTAATCAAAGAGCATCTTTTGGCATCAATCATTGAAAAGCTTTCACAATTCATTGCAGTCCTCATTGTTTACAGTACAATCAGACATACTGATGCAGTTAAACATGTGGAGAAACTGTGTTTACCGCCATGACATAAAGTGTCCTGTACACACAAGATTCCAAGTTTAATACTCATTATGATTCTATATAAGAGCCGTGCTAACCTGGATAATTTTCAATATCATCCACTGCGTAAAGCGTCCTTTAATCTCTTAAAAAAATAGTTTGCTGTGACAAAGAGAAAACCAACATTCCCGTACTTTTTCTCACGCTGAAAGAGACAGAGAGAATAAAACACACTGTATAATTAGCTCAGTTGGAGTGAAGAACATCTCAATAATTGGCCAGAGGGGAAATGCAAAATCTGCAGGAGAGAGATGTGTTTTGTAGTGGGATGATATGGAAACCATTATCTCTCTTAACTAAGTCTCTAATCAGTGTCAGTGCCGGAAAGGATGATGACACAAAGATGGTGGGAAAAAAAATTAGTCAGAATAATGCTTACATGTGCTATAATTTACAAAGCTGTAGAGTGTTTTTTATTGTGTTATCCTTTATTGAAATAAAAATTACATTTCATGGTAATACAGCCTGGGCTTTCAACATGTCCACTGTTTATATTAAAGGCGCTGCATATACTGCATATAATGAAGTCTGTGTCATAGCCTTCACAGATAAAGACGCAACATGGACTGTTTGGTCAAAGCTTACCTTGTGATTGAGGCTTGTGCTGCATGTGTGTCTGAGATAATATAATTTAAACACTGGATTCATTATCAATCACATTACACAGTTATTTTCAATCATATCATCTGCTCCTCTGTTATCCATATTACTCCTCCTGCTTGTTTAAGTAGTGATGCGATCACATTTGCTGATTGCATGTCAAAGTATGGCTGGGTTATATTTTTCTTATATCAATATTGAGATATGGGACTAGATATCATCTCAGGTTTTGGATGTTATACTGTAATATGGCTTAACGTTGTCGTCTCTTGGTTTTAAAAGCTGCATTACAGTGAGGTGATTTAATTTTGAAAACTTACCAAACTGTTCTAACACTTGTCTTTACCTACTTAGTCATTATATCCACATTACGCTTATTAATAAAAACTATTTTTGTGCAACTATTAGTCCTACCTAAAATATTGTTGCTTATAGGGATTCGGTCAAAAAACATTGTGATATTTGATTTTGTCCATATTGCTCAGCTTGATGTTACATTCAGCGGAGAAGCATGAATCACCAAGACTGAAGCGAAATTATTATGGTGTGCTTGAATATTTACCAAGTTTGTAGTGTGTTTCTATAAATCTGTAGTGACACAGTGACAGCCTTGATATTTTAAAGACATGTCAGTGTACGTAAGATCAGATCAAAATAGCTGAAATTTTCAGATATTAATAAGAATATATTAGCAGTGTTAACATAGAACATGCCAAATGTGTTCAAAATTACATATTTAATAGCAGCATGGGTGGCCAGTGCAATCAGTTGTGTACTATTGTTGAGTATTATATTTTCAGAAATTCTTTTTATGAATGAATGACTCTTTATTTTACATTTTACAGTTGTACGATGAAACTCTGTTTTACTCCTCTTGTTCTAAAAATAAACCTGAGTACTTGAGGAACAAAAAGCGGGATAACTGATTTTGTTAGTTTCATTTACAAGTTGCATGGAATCATTTTTTTCAGCCTCAACTTTTTCTCAGATCTTTCTCAGGTCTTGTGCCACATCCACATCCACATTTTTAATGATGTTTTGGTTTTTGTCAGACTTAATTGTCAACTAAGGAAAAGTCATAAAGCTTGAGACCTGCATTCAGTGCAGAAATGTTGTCGCATCTTAGCTGTAGGTGTCTTCATAAGCATGTCAAGGAGATGCGCCCAATGTGCACCACTATAGTGGGGAACAATGTGAGCAAACTGTGATTGGTTAATTTTGGCAGCATCCCTTTCCTTCCTTCAGCCACTTCAGACCAACATCTTCATCCATAATCGTCTTCCGAACAAACTCTTTTGTAATTCCCTTTTCAGTTATGCTTGACAAAATGAGCTCTTTTTTAAGCAAGATCATTGTGGACTATTTTATTTACTGGAATATTTAATCCTAAGTACAGCTAAAAGTCATCTCCTATGTATATATGATATAGAAATTGCTTAGTGACTCCTTTAATATAGCATTTCTCAGTGGGGGTGATATAGCCCCCTAGAGGATGTTCAGGGAATGACCGGAGGCGTTGGAAGTAATATTTTTGAAAGGGGGTTTGAGGTGCTTTTAGGGGGCTTTGGGTGAAAAAAATGAAGTTTAAATGAATCTCTGTGGGTAACTCTTGGCTCTTTTTGGTCCCCCTGTTCTAGTTGATCCTTGTAAAATGATTGTTGCAGTACAGAACACAAAAGGCTGTTGCTGAGAATGACAGAGTGTTACAGAGGTCTTCTGCAGGGCACTGGGGGCTCGACAGTGTTCCCAAGGCCAGTCCCATCGCCATGTGACATCACATGCTTTCATGTGATACGCTGATCTGCTGCGAATCTGGAAAGCTTCCATTTGAAATTCCAATTTAATGGAATTTGCGCTGCAGAACAGAAAATTCAGTCAGCAGCAGTGTGAGGAGGTATGCAGATACAGCCAGCAGAGCTGCAGTCATGCTTGGAGAAAACGCAAGATGACTGGACAGAAACAAGGCCCAGCAACATTTGGTATGAGAGCAACTATACGTATTATGTTACAGAGGCTAGTTTTAGAAATAAGTGTTGTAGATTTTATTAACCCAGCACACTTTTATGTGTTATTAAAATGTTACTGTTATGTCGTAAGCGGGTTTGGTTTAGAGGGGAACCTATGCAGCAGGAAAGTCAGCATGTTGAAGTGAACGCTCAGTTATTTGAAAACTGTCTGATGGGTTCAGTTATGAGCTGTGTACGTGGTTGTCCGTCCCTGAGGCTTGTGTGGTGGTGTGTCTTATCTCGAGACATACAGCTTATTGTCCGTTACATTTAGAGAAACACATGGTGGTGGCAGACATATGTGTACTAGCTTACAGGCGCTCTTTGGGCACTCTCAGTTTGTTTTCTTTTTTACTTTCAAGCTACATGAGTCCAGATTTTACATCATGCCTGATGAGAGTAATAGTTGATTTTGCTGATGTTTTTGTACGTTATTGGAACAACTTTATTGCCTAAAACTTTGGATGTTGACAACTTTTGTTGCAGTTGGTTTGGCTTTTTTCTTATATGTCGCTGTGCTTGGTGTCCAGACATTTCTATGTCGTTTCCTCAAACAGAATGAATGACATATTTAAATCGTAAGCTCTTGGGGCACAATTTTGGCTAAAATCCTGAACAAACTTAACTAAAGTCATCAGGAAGCTGTTACTTTTCACAACAATTTTAAAATTTAGACTAAAGATAACTAGAAAAATGCTCATGCAACTGCCCATAAATGGCATCCTGTAAGTTTTGATTATTTGACACCTCCATAATCCTCCAAAGTATTGTGGCGTGTTTACGGATGTGTCAGATTGTTCATCAGACTTGTGATGATTTATCTCCTCTGTTTTAGCTCAGACATGAGTGGGGCCAGTAACACACTGGCAAGGGAGTTCCTGACTGATGTACATCAGCTGTGCAGTGCGGTGGCCCAGAGAGCAGAGGCACGCGAGGAAGATGAGGAGGAGAGTCACATGGTGGCACTGGGAGAGTACCTGGTCCGGGGACGGGGCTTCCTGTTGCTCAGTACCCTGGACTCCATCATTGACCAGGTGAGGAAATTCATTGTGAAAAAAGTAAAATCGAGGTTTTTGTTTCATTAACAGCCATAGATGGTGATATTATTGGTGCCGGAGTTAAATTCACTCATATTCACTCCAAGCTTTTCGTTTCAAAGTTTGCATCACGTATTTTAATGAATCAATGACTCTGTCTTCATGCATCTGTTTAATAAAAGCATGACATAAAAATTTCTGCACATAAGCCTATGTAACCTCTGCTGCAGCTAATCTCTTTTAATCAAAATGCTGACAGAGGAGAGATGTCTGTGATTAGTCAAGTAGTTAATTAAAGCCTCGCTCACCGTCACCAAAAATATCAATAGGTGAAACTTTTCATTAGTGTGTATTTAGTTTTTGCAATGTTTGATAGATTAAATTAAGCTAAATTTGGGCTGTTGTGACTGTTTTCTTACTTTCAGACTAGCTAACTTGTCTAAGTTTAAACTTAAGTGTCAGGATATTAGTCATTTCCAACGTACCCAATACAGGCTTTGCATTAGAGAAATTGCAAATTAACCCAAATAAGTTGCATCTTGATTGTATCTCGGGAGGAAATTAGCTCTGCGGTGCTATCACATGCAGGAAGTTGGTGTCTTTGTTCTGCTGCTGTGGTGGGCAAGATGTTGATGCTGATATGCCAATACATTTTGAACAGTTGACTAGCACCATCATATAAGTTTCTACATAGGGGTCAAGTGTGTATTTGTTTAAATTTTTACATTTGCATGCATAATATGTCATTACTGCTCTCTTTCAAAATGGATTTCACAAAAGTGCCTTAGACTTGCAATGGTAGCCCCTGGTTGGCTTCTCTCTATGACTGTCAGTTGTGAGCACTGTGTTTTGGTGCTCACGTTAAATGCTCAAGCTCAAACTGCCTTCACAGAAGCAGGTATTGTTTTCTCTTTTAACTCGCACCAGGCTCTGGCTTTTTATTATCTGATCTGTGAGTGTTTTGAGGTCGAGTTACAATTTAGGAGAAGCTTCTATCCAGACTGAATTACAGGCTTTCACGTGATAAGTTGAGCACTGCCCGTAAAAGCTCAGTGTCAAACTAGGACAAAGTTGAGAGCAATGTGACTTCTGACTGTTGGGGTTTGGGTGTCAGCTGGCTTCCTGTGAGAGACATGGTGGTACTGCTGAGTCTAGCCTCAACCTACATAAAAGAGAATGCTTTAATGGGGTTACACTAACTGCTTTGATGCTGATCATTTGAAGCTAGCTGTAGAGAAAGTACAAAAATCAGTGACATCAGTGAATGAACAGGCTAAATGTCTTAAAAATGGCTTAATGTCTTTTTTACTGATGCCCTCTTTTGCTGCTGTAATACTGTAAATTTCCCCACTGTGGGACTAATAAAGGAA
>JAQFJA010000003.1:7853659-7868206 GCA_029874485.1 Naso brachycentron
ATAATATTGCGATATCGATATGTATCGGTATTTAGGGGTGATGACAGTGAGTATCGTTATATACGTTCTCCAATAAGTACCAAAATTAAAATTGTTTTGTAAGGCTGGAAAAAATGCTTGGAGTAGTGCTTTAAAAGGGTGTGATAACGCAGTTTGTCCAGCAGAGGGCGGTCCATTATGTCACTGATAATAAGTGAAGTTTTCACTGTTCAGTGCACTGACGTTTGAAACAAAGTTTGTTAAATATCCTGCCTCCATTACGAATACATGTCACACGTATTTGATAACCACATTCAAAATATTACATATGGAATATCAGCTGATATATCGGATATCAGAATTTTCGTACTTTTTAATATCGGTATCGGCATTGACTCCCAAAATTCCCATATTGGTTGGGCCCTAATGTAAATAAAACCGTGCCTCTTAAATAACTTCCATCCTTTCCATTGTTACTTAGTCACAGTAGATGGCGCTATTGCAACTTAAAGCTTCTTGCTAACTGCCATAAGATAGAAGAAATTAAAGTGTAAATAAAGTGTAATAAGTGTAATTGTTCTTTTTGTACACTTTTGTACAGTTATGGTCGTAGACTTTTTCCACATTCCTACACATTCCAGTTTTATGTGGATTAATTTGCCAAAAAGAGACAAAACGAAAATAAATAACGAGCTAATATTGCCAGAATATATCGCAACATCTGTGTGATATTGCAGTTGTATAATTGTAATTTCTTTAGGCCACGATAAATGTGTAGTGAAAATAAGACTTTGTGACAGCCCTAACTGAAGTATGGCCGTGTGACAGATGCTATGTCACTTCAATTAGATATCCTCACTTTAGATTTTTGTAAGTAACAAAAGATGATGCTGAATCTTTACTAATGGGGGATAATACACCTGCCAAGAAAAATCTGTTACTGCAGTTAACCTGACACTTCTGACTCTTCCTGTGAGCCCCCACCCCCTCCTCTCCATCCGCATCTTATCCTTTCGCCTCCTCTCTTTCAGCAAGCCGCATGATAACAAAGTCATATCCGCATCTGTTCCACTCTCCCACGTAGATAAGGACGGCATTTCTCACCCCATTAGCCTCTCTCACTGATTTGGCTCGAAGCCGTTCATTGTGAGACGAGAGAGAGAAGCGTGAAAATAACCAAAAAAAAAGCCGACATTTCATTTCTGCTCTGCTGCTTCCTTAGAGGATGAAGTTATTGAATTTGTCTAAACTTTGAAGAGAGCCGTGGGGATATTGTCACTCACCGATGTAAAATGTTGAAGTCATTAGCATTTTGTATTTTCTGAGATATGCTCCAAATCCTGCTTTATTCCCTGAGTGTGTGAGCCCTGTTCCCTCATACATAACAATTCAACCAGGCGATCAAATCAGCCACATCAGCCTCTGTCATAATAACTTGAGACAAATTGTACCGTGTTTATCTAAAAATGCAATCATGTATTATATTAGGAGCCTTCCTAGGCTTGTAATTCACCACTTCATGATCTTTTATCTCACCTCATTTCCTGTCAATATGCAATGTGTGGTCTGTATTTAATGTGGAGAGTATTCTGCTGAAAACTGCCTCATATTTCGAGCAAAATTCTGTTGGCTTAAGCAAGAGTAGATGGTGTGAAAACGTGTCAAAGGGGAAAACTACTCAACAATTCCTTTGTTCTTGGAGAGATCGATATTTGTGAACATGAAGTTGCTCACAAAGCTGAGTAAATTAGAACTAGAAAGAAATATTATGACAACAAAAAAGGCTATAATGAAAAGATCTCAGCTCATCGTAGCGGCCCAGAATGTCGGATTCATCCATATGTTTGACATAAATAAACTCAACACATATTGAATCTCCTCTGCCCTGAAGCGCGTGTAATCTTTTCTAAGCGACGATAAGAGTACAATTCCCAGAACCACTGACTTATTTTCACTCTATTAATATTTTGCTATGAATGTGCAATCATCCGTTTAGCCTGTGACAAGCACCGCTCTGAGAAAATAGAGGGAACTTAGTGGCGGCTCGAGTTAATTGTATTTATTATAAAATGCTTTTCATCTTGAGTCTCACCTCCTCCCAAAACTCTTCTCACTGAAGATTGAATACAAGAATGTGTTGACATAAATTTGAGGCTTATTTTCTAGACGTCTGGCTTCAGCAAACACTGTTATGTGAGTATATAGAGTCCTTGCCCGTGGTGGACACCCACAGCCACTGCCCCTTCATCAACACCAATCACCATCTTAAAAATATGTTCTCAAGATTAGATTTAAAACTAGATGCTATTTAACACTGTAGGACAAAAAGGTTGCAGTTTCTACCGTTAGCTTTACATTACATTAGAATAACATTAGCATATAGCTAGGGCCACCCGTTTTGCGAGATGTCTTGCAAGAAGGGGGATGCAAAAAAACAAACACAAAATCATTAATAATACTATGGCAAATGATTTTTTAAAAAAACAGCCTGCCATGTTAAATCCATTATTCATGCATTCTGCCTCATACTTCCAAGTTTTACTTGGCCAGGAGTTCATTATATGTTTTGCTAATAAGCTTTTCTCAGCTGGGCTGTCTGTCTGCTCATCAGGTCTTTTCCTTTTTCAAAACGTTTCTGTTTTTTTCAGTAAACACTAGACAGCTAATGCTAGCAAGAACTAGCTAGCTAAATTGCAGGCGCAGAGCAGCTTGGTATCAGACACAGGCCACACCAGGTCAGTATCCTGTTTATGATCAGTTTTTAGATTTGGAAACCTGCACATGCAAATGTCAAATCCTGGTTTTAGAAAACTAAGGTCACACCGCTGCGGGCATTGTTTTGCTACGGTTTCCAGATTGAACGACCTGTTTCTTCGACATGATGCGCCATGCCTTTTGAGGTATGTTTGCTCTCATTTGGTGGGTGTGTCAGACATCTTGCCCAACAGCCGCAACATGTCTATAAACTGCGTCATATTAAAAAGGCAGTGGCACAATGGATCCAACCAGAGTCCTGCACAAACGCATCTACTGCAACAATTGGTGACTTCGGAAAACATGTTTGTGGTACGTATTTCATAGTTTGTTTTTTAATAGAATAAGCTAAAACTTTAGGCTACATTTAAATGGACCCAATACCCCATTGCACTTCTCTAAATATATTTTAGTGAAGAAGGGTTTGTCCACACTGAGTCTGGTACTCTGGTCACCCAGATCGCAGACAGCGACGCTGACCAGTCAGCCAAAGAGTTTACCCAAGGGCCAACATGTCTAGTCATCTAGGGTCATTACAACATGATGGTAAACGTCAGGCTGGGTATTGGCAAGGACTTCACAATATGATAAGCATCACAATAAATGGGTCACAATACGATATATCACGATACATTTGGTTATGATGCGTATTGCAATATTTTGTGCTATTCTTCGTAGTTCACTGAAAATGTAAAAACAGCTGAAATACAAGTTGCTGTGTACGATATGGGTAGTCTAAATACATCACATCACATTATATTGGTAATTCAGCAGACAAATTAAGTCAAGACAATTTAATGAAAAGAGGTTGTGGTTTACAACCTATTTAAAAGTAGAATTTTTTAATTTATATTTGTTTTGGAAATTGATAACATATCAGAAAATTAGTATTGCGACATTACAAAATCACATCATAGCAACACTGATCATTAATAATCATAAGCTTAATACTCAGAGTGAAAAAATTAACTCATACAGTGTCAAGTTTAAGAAGTGGAATTTTCTTCACCTCAAATGTTGCCATCCTGAAATGCAAGGCAAAAAAACTGGATCGCTATAATAAGGAACCACACTTCCACATGGTGCTCTCTCTTATTCTGGAACATCCAGCCTGTTTTTGTATCATTAAAAACACTCAGTGACAGATTAGGACATGATGAATGATGTTTCGTCTGGCAGGCAATTAGAAGGATGGGCAATCCTTTAAACAACATTTTGATATGTTATTAAATTTTTTATAGCACTTTCTCTCATCTTCCCTCCTATTTGCAGAGGCCCTTCTGGTTTCCTTAACTGTAAAAATTGCCACTTTAAACCTTTAAGAAAAACAGTTATTTTGTAAGCAAAAGGCCATTTTACAGATTACATCCCACCAGTTAGGGCATGTGCATTATTTTTATTATGAACAGTATGTATTTGCAGCAGTTCATTAACTCATAGTGCATTAAGGACAAAATCAAAATGTACCTGTGGTGTCAAAGTAAAGACGCAATGATTCAGATCCGGCAACAGCTGTCCCAGATGTTGGATTAGATAGGATCTTACAGTCTGCTGAGTGATGCATCTGCATACTCATTCAAATAACTCCAGAGTCTCACACTCTCCTCGCAAAGCATTACACACTGCTGTCAATCAGCCTCCTCTGCTCCATCACCCCCTCCTCTGTGCGCGCTAAAACGAGGAGGAAATCATTTATTCATGACACCCGGCATCTTAAACCAGCATTTCTGACTGATTCTGATTCACAGGAATAAGGAGATATTATTAGATTCACAACTATGCACTGATGGGGCAATGTTTTCATTCCCAATTTGAAATCGCACCCACAGCTCGCTCTACCTCTCGCTCATTTCCATAGCAGCTACAGTGTCTTAGCTGGGTAAGGTTACAGCCATCACTCTCTGCAAACATTTGCAGAACACAGCTGCGAATTGTGTGACACCGTGGATCCATTAGATGACACATTCAGAAGAAGTTTGGCTATTAGACAGTACATATAATTACTCAAGCCTTTGACCAAGTGATTGAAATCCTGAATGAATCATGGAGCTTCATAAGCCCTCTTGAGCTCTCTGCTGCAGTGACATTGCAGATTTACTATGATCGTGTTTGTGAAAGATAATTAGTCACTCAGTCATTACTGAGCCATTACTGACAGTCATTACGCCTTTAGAGGATCATGAATTAGCTCATCGCTCTGATGATGAGATTCTTGGAAACCGTTCGATGAAGTAACCCGATGCAACACCGCAGAGGAAATGTCATGATGTCAGCTGAGTGGATCCAGTTGTCCTCAATTTGGCATTTAAGAGATACTCCAGCCATTTACTGTTGCACTTGCAAGATTTTTATTGAAAGATTATTTCAATGAATGTGGCAGAGGCCATGATATACTGACTTTTATTCCCTTGTATGAATCAAGTTTCTAAAATTTATTTCCAAGTGTCCCGTAATGCGAATCAAAAGCATCTTTCATCATGGTGTGGACACAGAATCCAGTGAGGACGCCTCTGAAGGCACAGGAGCGTTGGGAGCTCCGGCTGGCGGGTGACCCACTGAGGGTTGGGTGGCGCTTCGCTTTGGCTTTTCCATTTTCAACATGGCAGGTGGAGCACGAACCATCTCATGTTACAGCGAAACAGGGCACTGAAATATGTCTCTGAAAACATTTCTGGCATGAAATAGGAAATCTGCAAAAACGGAATTTGTGTCAGATTTTATTAGCACAGCCTTGTTTGACAGTTTGAATGAATGAATGAACAGAGCTTTACTGTCCACCATGGTGGAAAAATGTCTTCTGCTCACCAAAAACAGACATAGCAGCAAAAGATTAGACATTTAGGACATTTAATAGGACTAACAGAAGTGGTCACGTTGTACATGAACTACATAAATACATAAAATATAACTGTCCATATCGGTCTCTGTGTCATTGTTAATCACTTGGAATAGTTCAAAATGTTGATTGCACTTGGACAAAAAGACTTCTTATAGATATTTCTGGCTTCCAGAGGAACTCT
This sequence comes from Naso brachycentron, assembly GCA_029874485.1. Classification (NCBI taxonomy): domain Eukaryota; kingdom Metazoa; phylum Chordata; class Actinopteri; order Acanthuriformes; family Acanthuridae; genus Naso; species Naso brachycentron. The sequence continues at coordinate 7,859,413 of JAQFJA010000003.1, forward strand.
GTAGCGCCTCCCAGAGTTCAGGAGCTCAAACTGGCCAAAGAGAGGATGAGAGCTGTCACCCACAATGCTCCTCGCTTTCTTTTGTTTCCTTTCAGTGAAGACGTTTGAAGTATACCAGCTATTTTACTGGCCATGATTATGATCTCACAGTTTGTTTTTAGATAGGCAGTTCAAGTGACTATGTTGGGCTGGAAGATGAAAAGTTAAAACACTCACTACATGGCTCTTGTACACAACTTGTAATATTTTAACACTGTGGCTGCGGAGCCTTCTCAGAAAATAGAGTCGATGTGAAGATTTTTTAAATGTAGACTCTGTATTTACAGAGAAGCTCCTCTGGGAGTCCAGAGCTGAACCAAGATACTTAAAATTTTCCACAGTTTCAACAGATTGGTCAAAAAAAAGAAACTGGCTTGATGTTCACATCCTGTTTTGTTGAGAGTATCAGGTCTTTTGTTTTTGCCACAATAATTACAAGCTGGCTTGCTGGTGTTGTGTGTTGTGTGTGTGTTGTGATGTAGTGTTTGGGAGTGTGAAGTGCCACACTGGATTTGCATAAATTAGAAGTTGAGTCCTGGTTATGAATTTTGAGAAAACTTTGACAATAGGGTCCATCAGCTTCACGTTTGTCCTCTACCTTTATCTTTTGAGGAAGATTTGTGACACGAGATTTCTGTTATAAATTTGGGTCTCCAAATCAAACCCTGATGACATCATCATGGGTTTTATCCCCCCTAAACTTCAGGAAGCTCCCCTCAGAGCCACAGATACTACACAGCAGTTTTAACAGGCTGAGCAGTATTTCCTCCCCACAATGAATAAACTGACCTTAATGTGTAAAATAACTGGAGCGCCCCTTTAACCAGCATGCCCTCACTTTAACTACACAGAGTGTTATGCAGGCTGCAGTGATTGCAGGTGGAAACAAGTGAGTGCTTTGTTATTCCTCTTTATCCCCCGTGGGACATGGCAGCAAAGTGAGCGCCAGCAGAATTATGCATGAGAACTTGTGTTGTTCTGGGAGTTGACATAAACCCCTAACACAACTAACACGGAGATAGTAAACTGAGGGAAGCTTTTAATAAATCTGTGGATCAAGTGAGATTAAAGGAGGGGTCTGCCAATTTTCTATATATATTTCTTATAGTCAACAAATCCCATGAAAAGACCAGACAGCCCTGAATTGATGCTTGAGCTTATCTGTTTTCTGTAACATAGAGCTCCACTGTTGTCAGACACTACTGAATTAACATCTGTGTGGCAAACTGTCCAATCAATTTTCTCTGGTGCATCAAACTCTGCAGCTGAAAACGGTCTCCAACAAACGCCCAGCTGTTTTGGAAGTTACTTAGCTTTTTTTAAAGAAATTAAAGTGAATATCTTTGACCCCTTTTGAAATGTCTTCAGTTGGAATGAACTGGTAAGTGTTGTACATTGGTTTTGGTCTCTTCATTGGATTTTTTTGACGATAACAAAAGTATAGAATATCTCCAGCCTCATCCTTTCATAAGCTGGGGATTTCTGTCCTTTAAAACATCTGTCATGGTTCAATATGTGAACCAGTTTAGGTCACATCGAAAGCATTCAGCAGTCGTGTTGGTGGTTTTCTTCTGAGGCTCTTGTAGAGAAAAACAATGTCCTGCCAGCTGCTCCATTGGAGCAGCTCAGCATCCCGACAGTGAAGAACCACAGTTGTTCCTAAAAGCAAAAAGTGTGTACATATGGCAAGCAAACCACAACCTCAGAAATCTTTGTCCTAATGAGCAATTTCTTAAAATTATAATTAAATGAAGAGGAAATAATAAAATCACTGAAGCTGCACAAACACAGCAGTATCAAGCATAGTTTTCTAAATTTTGTTGTCGCCACAAGAATATTTATGAAATATCTATTGGAGTGCTACCAAGCAAACCAAATGTGTAAAGCGCAGCCCAGTGATAAATAATCCAAAGCTCACAGAGGATGAGGGAGACAGTGAGTGAGCCATGTCGCTCTTCACACAAAAGCTATTCTGTTTTGCTCTCAAACACAACTCAGACGATGTGGGTGGAGAAAATCAATCTAGTCAACGTAGCGCGCGCGAGAGAGAAGGAATGAGAACTGTGAGAGGCTTTGATTACTGTGATGGACTTAAGTCAGCTCTGCAAAAGCCACTTCATACTCTGCTGTTTATCAATTCAGAAACGCATTTGCATCACATTTTCCTGCACTTGTGGCTGCAAGGATGGAAAATTATGAGAGGAACCTTTCCAACCCCCAGATTTTTAAGAATCTGGCATTTTGATGAACAGATTTATTTTCACAGGTTCCACAATTCAATCTCAAAGACACGTAATTAACTGAATTGCAGCTGTCAAGACTAAGAGCTTCAGTGAGTCAACAGAGCTGTCTGGGACAGATAGCCTCTGTCCGCAGGGCTGCGCTTCTTCTCAGCAGCTGAGGAAAAACTCACAACAGTATTAACAGAAGCAGCAGATAATACAGGATTTAGATGACTGGCGCCTTTTATTCAGACAAAGCTGGCAGTGAAAAACATCAACCACGTCCATAGCAACCAGCCTGTGTCAGCGTTCAGTCAAGGTTCCTCAAAACAAAGCACATGGCAGCATTTCTGTCACAACTTAAATCAGCCGCTTCGCCCCGCAGCCTGTATTATTCAGCAGGCAGTTACAAAAGTGCTGCTTGCCTTGAAAAATAAACATGGATCTGGAACAACAGGAGGAGGCTTATTGTTACAAACAGTATGGATAATGATGGCTCACTGTTTTGTAATGGTGTGTGTGTGTGTGTGTGCGCGAGGGGCAAATGTCGTAGATAAGACATCAGAGGTTGAGAGGAGAAAGCAGCCTTTAACCACTGAAAATAGCAAAGAAACACACTTACAAACAACTTTTTTCCCATCACATCTTGATTTTCAATTACACCCGAGTGCTCAGTAGATGGTGCTGCTTGTCTCTGGAGAACACCCCCTCCCCTCCAAGACATGTCCACTCCAAAACAACAAAAAAACAAACCTTGATGCCTCAGAGAGATATTATATTTGTTTTAGAAGTCAAGAAAAAACCCACAGGTTATTGTTTCTTGTTTTTATTTAATAGATGCAAATAAGTTGTCGACTGCAGGAGTGTCTGCTTACAAATATCATAACTGATTCCCCCCAATACAATACTAGAGATGTGATGAGCTGCGTTGCGTCGGAACCAGACGGAAACACAGTCTGCAATAAACAGAACCATCAGAGAATTCAAATACAGCCGAGTATAAACAGCATGAGTGCTACTTTGCATATAAAGCCAGCATGTTACATAACAAGTAGACAATTGAGTTGCAAAGGTCTTTTCAGCGGGATTGGCACTCCGGCGGCTTAATGACTAAGGATCTCACAATCACACATCATACACTTGAGACATCCTCTTCTTATTTTAAGCAGGGACTTCAGAAAAAACACCCAGCATTCACTCGATAATATCTAAACAATTTTATTATGGCGGCAAAACATTAAAAAATACATGTATATGCGCTGTAGAGCACATCAAAAGGCTTCCAACTTTGATGCCGTCTTATTTTTCAGTCTCAGAAAAACAAACTTAAAACCAGAAGTTATCTTCCATTTTAAGTGATTTCTTCCACTGACAGCATGGCTACAATTGGATACTAAAAATTGCTGATTTGTACTTTGCTAAGCAACACTTAAAGAGAGAATCTAGCACACAAAGAAGAGGCAACATTTGGGGACGTTTTGCTGTCTCGTGGCCACAGGAGGCAGTCGTAGCTGTCAGCCAGAATTCAAGTCCTCAAGTTTAATAATTCATAAGTTCTAAAATAGTTTGTGAATGTATCATACTGGTGTGCGTGAAGAGCATTTCAGGAATATGTCTGCATCAGTGTGCGTGTTAGCAAAGCAACAGTTAGCAGAGTGTGCAGGTGCTTGTGTGCGTGCGTCATATAGCACTAAAGGGTGGATGAGGTCAGTGGTTTTGGCTGGAGTGTGGCTGAGAACTTGACTCTGCTGCAGCTTCGGCCCCATGATGCATTTGGCTGAGGTGTTTGACAAGGCTCTCCAGTTGAGGGTTTCCCCCAAACTCTCTGATGAGGCGGTAGGCCTCCACCTCCAGGTCCCGCAGAGTCTGACGGGTGTAAGCGAACGAGCCTACCTTCTCCAGGTAGTCCACACAGTATCGTTTGATGTCCATGTTCTCTGTGCGCTGCCTCAGGATGTTCTGCACCTGGGTACTCTCTGGCCGTGACCATATGGCGTGAATGGTGGGGAATGAGAACTTGCCCTCGGTCAGGTCCTCGCAGAAGCTCTTGTTCTCACTGTACTCGCGAGAGCTCAGGTTGGCGTAGTCATCGCGGATCTGGAAAAAGAGGCCCAGTGTGTCCAGGAGGGGTTTCAGGTCCTGTTTCCAATCGGAGAAGAGCTGCATCAGGCCCACAGCCAGGCCGAAGAGCCCTCCGGTTTTCTGCAGCACCATGTTGCGGTACTCCTGCTCTGTGGGACAGGTGTAGGTGTCCCTCCAGTGGATGTCCAGGCCCTGACCGCGGTGCAGCTCCAACAACTGCCGGGTGAACACTCGGACAGCCTCAGGGTGCTCCAGGGTCAGCACCTTCTCCAAGCCCAGGAAGTAGACGTAGTTGGCGGAGTTGATGACGGAGGGAATGCCGTAGATGCTGTGGGCCACAGGGAAACCTCGCCGCAGCTTGGAGCTGTCCTCGATGTCATCTATGAGCAAGCTGGCATTGTGCAGCATCTCAGTCACCTCGATGATCACCTGAACAAGATAACCAACCTTGTTATTAAACTATACGATCATGCAGAAATAAATGCATAGTTTTAGAATTATTTTGCCTGGAAAAACTTTATCACATCACATTTTCTGTTTCATAGTAAATCAAGTTTTTATGGGTTTTTTTGTACTAACTTTTTAGGGGGTGTTAGAGTGATGCTTCTGCTGAGAAAACATCCTTTCCCTATTTGTAAATAGTAACACAGACAGTGACGGGTTCTCAGGAGCTCTGTGTAAATTATGCATTACAACATGTATACAGCAGAGGGTGCCATGTCTACACTCTTGCTTGTGCTGCTCCACTAGTGAGAGTCTTCATCAGCAAACAAAATTGCTGTGGCTGAAACAAACAAGGCAGTCAGTGGGGGAGAACGATGAGTTCAGCAAAGACACTCGAGACTGGAGCAGTTAGGTTGACGCAACTGCTGTCCATTTTAATCGCTCTGCTGTAAAACAAGGAAGCTGTGATCAAGAGAAATTAACGGTTGCTTGATGTGCTTAGAAGAGATGTATTCACATGGTTAAGCAATTAAATGGGACACTGCAGGGCTAGGTGCATCTTCACCTCGTGGCTCATTTTTTAACCTTAGCCTTAAATGACAAACTGACAAGATCCATCAACATCAACAGGAATACGCATGCACTGCTGTTGAGACAATGGACAAATTATTTTTTTCATCAATACGTGGCAGCACATGGGTTACACAGACACTCTGACACTAGTGTTAAACAGTTGCAATAGTCATTTTTAGTAGCTTGTAAAGGATGTGTCCCTCAGGAGGAGCCTAAATCTGACAGCCAAGAGTAGCTTTGCTTCAGGTCCACGTCTGACACAAAACAGTCAGGGTTGCCAATGCCATCAGGTGTTTGCTGTCTTCAGCTGGCCATGCAGCCTGCTGGAGTGCTCCGCTGATTTATAAGACAAGTGGTGTGGCCCGCTAATGAAAGCTGTTTGTATGGAGCCGGGGAAGCACAAAGAGAGGCTCAGTGGGTCAGGCAGATGGCCAAGGCTGGGCCAGTGGAGCAGTTTATCGGCCAAACACAACCTTTCCTTCTGCAGGGTCCCGACACTTGCTCGCCCTGCAACCTCAGTGAGCCACTTACAAGAGAGGGGTGTGTGGGTAAAGCTACAATGAATGCACACACGAGCGAGACAATGGAGTTTTACGAAGCCAAAAACATTCTCAAGGAGTCAAAGGTTTATTGCGAAAAAGACTGTGGTCGCTTAATTACAATTCCCTGCGGGGATGATGGAACAAGGGCCTCAGTAATCGAACCTAAAACAGGCACCACCAATTTTCAAGTTTTGGTCTTTGAGTGTCTGACGTCTCCAAGGGATCGAACCTGTCACGCTGTCATTGTGTAATGCTGCTTTCTAAGTGCTGAAAACCTTCACTGCTTCACAAGACTTCATTGATTATCACCAGAAGTTGCAGACTCAGTAACTGAAATGTTTGCCAAAGCTATAATCAGTGGTCCATTAAGAATGCGGACTCCTTCGCAACATCGAGTGCGCTGAATCCAATATATCAAGGGAAAAGCAGACTTACTGTCCACACATTTATCTGTTTCACTCAGAGAAACTACAGCAGATACTAAACAGCGCAAGTACTCGTGCAAGACCTCTGAAGTCAAGCCAAGGTTTTAACATGTTCATCCCACATGATCACACACCACGCCTACTGGATTGTGCCTTTAAAAATGCTCTCTCATTCATTTGGACCAGCAGTGTTAGTGTGCAAATATAACAAAAGATGGCAGGTGTCCAACCGACCAGCTTTTACAGGAGGCCACAGAATCATCTTAATGAAGGATTTATGTTTTGTATGTTTGTTCAGTCATGTTTGTTGATTCCTTGTTTGTCCAAATCAAATGTCTGGTATTTATTGCTTTTAATGCTGTGATGTGAAGCCAAAGACAATTTTCCACAATGTGGATAATAACGGAGTCTGTAACTAATTGGCTTATTTACACTGCAAGGTCTTGGCAGCGTTTTATAGAGGTGGTGCGTCACCTCACCTGAAACAACAAGTGCAACACCTTCACTGTCATCATAAAGAATTAATACACTTTTATTAAATTAAACATTAACATTTAGGGCAGAGAGCAGAGGTGCTATTTCCGTAAAGGTCGACATTTAATAGGCAAAGCCTTGCTCTTGTTCAGGCGGTCGTCAATGGCTATCTGATCACAAGATGTCAGGATCTGTCCTGCTGGAGACCAACTAGTGCAGCCAAACTATTTCCAGGGGAAAACCCTGCAATGCAAATATATTACAAATGCACTTTCCGGCCTGATATATGCTTTACTGCAAACAAGCTGCTGTGGTAACAACTGCTTAACATCTGCAGCATTGCTTCATGTCATGATAACCCCATTTCATTACAGGCTGTCTGGAGCTACTCATCGTATCTGACCTGCTAACTTGCAACCCAGTTATTTTCTCACAGAGGCAGCTGCAATATAGTCTCACTCTGCATCCGTCACATTAAAACTGAAAAGAGGCTTTAAGCCCGAGGCAGCAGACATTCTTGTGAATCACATGTTTTCAGAGTAAAAGACAGAAGACAGAATATAAAAGCTAACCCTTTTCTACTTTTTCACAGATAACAGAAGGAAGCCAGTCAGTTAAAGGTCGCAGGCAACTGATGTGTACAGTGGGAATTTCCCAAATCTCCGCAACCTGTGGCGTACTACACTGTGGAGAAGCACATATGGGGGTGTGATAAAAAATTCATCGCCAGATGAATCAGACAGTATGCCACTGTCACTGCTTCCATCTATCTGAAGGCAGGGTTGCATGGTTGTTTCCATGGCGGCGGCTTCTTGGCAGCAGTGTGCTAATGATGACGAGGAGAGTCTGCATGATGGGTTCAGCTGGAGTTTACAGAGCTGCTACGAGGGGGGTAGGAGGGGAGCTGGGGGCATAAGGAGTCAGAGGGGGCGATGGTTCTTTGATATTTGAAGAAAATTTAAACCTCAACTACCCAAAATATCACAACGAGGAAATTCAGTCTGAAGGAATTATCGGGAGAGCAACACATTTGGTTAAAATCTGCATATGAACGCACTAGGGCCCCACCGATATATTGGCTGGCCGATATTATCAGCCGATATTGGGCACAGCGCAGATATATCAGTATCAGCATATGGTTCACTAATATGCGATGATTTTAAAGCTATTTTTAAAGCTAGAAAAAATACTTGGACTAGTGATTTAAAATTGTGTAATAACATAGTTTGCAGCTCGTTATTTAATAACTAAAAAGTCAAGTGTTTACTCCTCGGTGCGCTTACGGTTGGCAAAAAGTTTAAGATGTCAGATATCCTGCCTCCAGTACTCCATAAGTACATTCACCGGTTATTATATATGTGCAATATCAGCCAATATGTAGCGGATTTCGGAATTTTCTTAATCCCAATTATTGGTATTGGTATCAGCCCCAGAAATCCCATATCAGTTGGGCCCTTGAATGTACCCCACATGAACTTCCAGCTAATCTACACTAGAAGCTGATCAGTTCGTCTCACAACTCTACAAGGTAAAACGTCACTGTAGCCTCAAGAGGCTTTCTTCATGTGCTCCTAAATCAAGAATGGCAGCACTTCAGTCACAAAACGCAGCATGTATTGTAATGTGAGAATAATAAAAAATGCCACTTCAAATGATGACTCGCTCCCTCTATTCATTTTCCAAACTAGATTCATTCATTTGAAGACGTTCAACCCACTGTAATAATAGCAGAGTGAAAGCTGTGATTAAATATATCTCACTGATGCATATTGTGAGATGGATGCTGTGGCAGGAGGAGGGCTGACATGACAGCAATGATCTATAATACTCAGTGATTCTTCAGAAGAGACTGACAACTTTATTACTCGTTCACATGTATGCACCTTTTCTATTTTAAATTGAGGCCTGAAACATGTCATCACTTCGGGGGAAGACTTACTTTGCACTGAGGGATGAAATGAACACAGGAGACAACAGCGCGACCTCTAAGCTT
>JAQFJA010000003.1:7886924-7900399 GCA_029874485.1 Naso brachycentron
AAATTCTCCCTCGTAGTTTTAAGATGGCTGCGCAGTGTTTCGGCACCTGATAAACCTTCAAAGTCATGGATCAGTTCCTCAAACCAGCATCCTGGATCAGATTTCATCATTTCACCAGTACCTGCAACAACATGACCAAACAAGACTGTTTTCATTCTAAACATGCTAAGATGGAAAACATGAGAAAAAATGTGATTTACTTAATCCTTTCATCTTTGCTAAGCCTGCCTTTCAGCACCCAGAAACTGAGCTAAAGTGGATAGATCTGCAATCTAGTGTGGACAAGGAAAACTGAGCTGTTGAAAACTGATGATCAAAGTCTCAAAGGGGGACGCTCTGCAGCAGAGTTAGTGAGACAAGTTCCTGCCACATCTAAATCTCTGTGATGACTCATTTTAAATATTAATACAGTGGATCACACAGCCGAGCTGCTGGCGTTCATATGTGTTTATGTTTATTTTTTAAAACAACAGCTATGAACTCTTTTGCCCCTAGACATGGGTGAGAAAAATATCCCAACTCATAAGCATACTCTGGACTTAAGTGTTTAAGGCAGAATTTACAATGTGTGATCAAACACAGTTGTATGCACATTAAAGTTGCTGTAAGGACTTTGGGCTAAACATCAATAACTTTTGTGTTTGGAAAAAATGTCATAATACACACAGACAGCTATCAGTATGTCTAAAAGTATGGCGAGATCTCTGTGTTTTCCCATGCCTCTGTATTCAGGATTGGTAAAAATCCCATCACTCCCATTCAGTTTGCCCTGTCAGCGACATTCTCTGTACTTTCTGTCCTAATTTGCCAGAATACGCTGCACTTCTTAGTGGCAGGTGACGTCGGTACGAGCTGATTAACTGTTAGAGCCTCGCGCTCTGGCTGGCCTCTGCCGACAACAGAGTGTCTGCAAGCGACAGCGTCAGTCAGTTCGAGCTGAGATGAACCAGTTAACTCTGCTGCAACTTTCCCTGCAGCTTTTGTCTCTGTTCAAACCGGACTAATGAGAGAGAGCGTCAGCAAGTGAAATAAAACCAGGCTGAAGCAAACTGCCGCAGCGGATCACGCTACAGCTCACGCTAACTTGTTAGCTCGTTAGCAGAAGTTACCTACTGCAACTTTAAGATTTGCACAATCGTGGTAAAATTCTGAGTAATGACAATTTAACAGTAGTGATTTAAAGATCAGACACAAACTGAAACTCTGACCTGAAGTGGAGGTCACACATAGCCTAATGCTATTGGATCTCCAATAAATGAACAGGAGATTCATAAGAAGTAATTAGGTGATTCACTCACTCACACTTGCTTCATGTTATGCTAGAAGGGCGAAATAGGAAATAGTCAAAAAAGTTAATAGAGAGATCATTTCAACTATGTGTTGACTGATTCTACATCATATCTACATCATCTGAGCTTAACTCGTTAATTTTTATTAGCAGTGATAAAAGTAGCAGTATTTAATGTACAATAAACAGTATTGCAAATAAGAGTCCTGTATTTTGAGCATTACCAGTATTGTAAGAAAAATTACTTGAAGTATCAAAAGTAAAAGTACTCATTATGCTTTTTTAATTAATTTCTTTTGCTGATTTGTTACCACAGATAAATTAAAACAGGTAAATGTTAATGTAAATGTTATGTAAATTTAAGAAAATGTTGCAGCTGGGCTAAGCAAATTCTAAGTAGTTTCTTTGCTGTTAATAGTTTAGTAATTATTAGTAATCAATAATTCATCACATTTTCACATTTTTTAAGTGATAGTCTATTTTAGATAGAAAATCTTCAATTGTCTGCACACCCGTAGTCCATCCACAGAGGCGTTTTCACCTTTGATGCTTAATAAGACCTCTAATGAGGTCAGTGTTAACATCTCCCCGAGGCCTCTTTGTGTTTTGTTGTACCTGTGAGTGTGAGATAATTTAACCCATAATTAACATATAAGTTCATGTCAGGTGAAACGATGTAATTCCCAGGGTAGCTCCACCCAACTTAGACCTGTCACCTGACTTAAGGTTTAATTATCCACGGTAACTGATAACAGCTATGTGAGTGCTGACTATCAATCGCTGCCAAATGTAGAGGAGTCACAAGATCAATATGTCCCGGCGAAGTTTCGTGAAACAGAATTAAGTTGCACAACATGGACATACTTATGTAAATGACACCTAAGTACAGTGCTTGAGCAAATGTTACTCCACTGGTTATTTGTCTGTAGTAATTTCAAGGGAGTAGCTGACATGACCATGACCTTTTTATAAAGGCTTGTATTGAAAATACGGGTCTGCGAGACTTGGATTCAGTTCAGTTTAATTGTCCTGCATTCCACTACAGAGGTGTGTTCAACACATCAGGAGTAGATCGTCAGGAAATAAAGATCGAGGGCAGTAAATAGTTGGTGATAACAGTCTATGACAGTGGATAAAATGGAAGAAGAATAACTGACTCTTCAGCTGACACATCTCCAAACATAAAACTCATCATGAAGACACTGTTACTAATGGCTGGCCATGCAAATTTGTACGTGAAAGTTCAGCAAAAGTAAGCTTTAACCTGTGAATGTGCAACACTTGAGAGTCTCTAAGATATTATTGAATGTGAGAAATTTGCAGAGACTCACGCACATGTGTTTTAATACACGAGCAATAAATACCTGCTTCCACGGGACAGCCCCCGGAACAATTTCTGTGGTCTGTGGAGGAAATGACAGTGGATTCCTTGAGCACCTCCTCAGTGACTGATTAAAAAAAAAAAGAAAGAAATGAGGCCATACACCATTATGGTGTATTACAGTCAACAGTTTACATGTGCCAACCCACAACTGTGCCATCTGTATTTCTTTTTTGCAAATTTTCCCTTTTGATAGCTGTCAGGAACATGCTTTTTTTTTTTTTTAACTGAATTTTAGAACGAAAATGCCACAGTCACTCAGACTGTCCGTGAAATGCACTATAAGCATCATCTTATTTTTCAACTGGCACACTGTGGAGTTGGCTGTTCAATCTTTCATGACCTGGGTGTCTTTATTGAGCAGAAACTGATCTCTTTCTGCTGTTTCCAGTGTCACCCAGGTGTGTTTGTGTTGGTAAAACTGGAATGATTTTTAAAGCTCTGACTTAGTGTCGGGATGCACAATCATTTTTTCAACTGATAACTGATAATTACAGGCTTCTTGTTGCTGATACCAATAATAGATAATAATTTCACGTTTGTATTTTAATAAGAAGATGATAACCTGTACTTATGCATCCCTGAGGGATGATTTAATATTCCATAGCTCTGACCAAATCTAACCAACATCACTATTACTTACACAGCAACAAACAACACTTGTGAAATTGGGAAAAATATCCACACACACAGTGTGCTGTTTTTCTTCACTGCAACTGCGTGGTTCTACAGGTGCAGCAGTGTCTCCTGTAGGATTGAGACATGGCAGTGGAGGTGTCACACATGCACAAAGATTTTCTTAATGTTTGTAAAGTGCGCACTGCTGGGATGTTTCAATGATGTGTCTGCATCCAATAAAAATCAGTCAACCCACCGAACGTCGGCAGTCAAAATACAACAGCAGACGTGAGCCACTGTACATTGTGTATATACTGGAAACACTGTATTTTTGCATCAGGAGTCAACAACAACATGCTGGGCTGGCAATGAAAGCCCATGAAAACCACCTCAATGAGAGCAATTCTAGCTTTGTTTTATCAGCTCTGTTCACCTGCTCAAGTATTATTGTCTGCACTATTAAAAATGATGTCATATTTTGCAATATCTGGCCAGTAATTATTGTGCATCCCTACTTATTGTGGCATCATTTCCTGTTTTGTCGCCTGACTAGAGGGCTTACATATAGAGCAGGCTTCAGATCACTCGTTATCAGGACTATTTAAATTGTCTGTGTATTTTAACAGCCACAACAGAGGCATTTTATGGCCAACAACACTCGTACACCGTTACCTCTGGGTTTCATCCAGGATGTTCCTTTGTGGAGCTAAAAAGCAATCTGTGCTCATCTGACTGATTTTCAAGTAGATCATCCTCATAATTACTACCTGTACATGCTTTTTTTCCCCTCTTGGATGTGATGTATTGAAGGGAAGTCAAGTTTTTTAAACAGTTTAGGTTTGTGTCTCTTCATGCCAGCTGCAGGTGTGTTTTGAGTCTCGCCAAGTCTTATTTATATGTGTTAAATCAAGCACGTGTTCCTGTGAAGTATTTTTCACATCAGTGGTTTTAGATGAATAGCCAGAGAGTTGGTCTTGACTGTACCATTGCTAAAACCGTAACATTGACTTTTGCATGCATAAGCTGAAGTGTTGCTTGAGGCTCAAGATAAATACTACTCTGTTCTTTTTATGACAGAATTTTAGATTAGAGGAGCTCTTGTGAGGTGCTCGGCATTTTAGTTTATTTTAAGTTAGTGAGAGGATGTTACACCTCCCAAAGGCAAAGGAATTCCGCCTCTCTGAGCTTAGTCATCTTGATTGGTTGATCCTCTGAGCGGGGAAAACATTGTCTGTGGTTCAGCATTGGCAGGAGCTATGAAAATAAAAAAAGCAGTCAGTGTTTCTCTCTTGACAGCTGAAGGCTAAATGGCAATCTAATCCAAGGAAAGGAATTTTCTTTCATAGTTTTAGCTGAATGCGGGGAGGTGGGGCTTTTTCGGTGGAAACAACAAACTGTCCTCTGTTTATGTTGGCATGCGAGCACGACAAATGTAAATCTGGCCTCAGTAATGTGTTAGCACTCTTGCCTCGTTAAGTTGGGGAGGTTTGGCAGCCACAGCTGTCAAGCTGCCCTCTCTGACTCAGTAGTATGACTCTTCCTCTAAGAAGAAGAAAGGAACCGACTTAAAGCAGGGAAAGCTGAAGGAGACAAGCATTAGTGTGACAAAGGAGCTTGAACAGGGCACAGTAGCAGTCAAAGTTTGAGTCGCAGCCATGACTGACTGGTGTTGGTCAGCCACTGGAAATGAGTTCGGTGTCATGTAAACCTGGTGTTGGCAAGGACAGCTGGTGCTGAGGCCAGACTGCACCAAAGACTAATGAGGTGTTTATCTGAGAGGTGGGGAGGCTGAAGAGCACTGGACTCTGCCCCTGAATCCCATCTGTCAGAATCCCAGAGGCTGGACACAGCTGGTGTTAACATCCATCCTGGGTGATCTGATGAAGAGTCTTAAAAGTCTGTTGCAGTGCATCTCCACATGTGTCCTGAGTGACCTCTTTTGATTGGATATCCCAATATCCCAGCTTGCAATAAACACTTAAATCTTTCTGTTTGCAAAGACCAAATGGGTTGTTGTTCTAAGCCGATGGAGCAGCAGAAGTTGTAGTTGGTTGTAGCCTTTCGAAAAGTTTGTCAAGTTTCTCTTTTTTTTAAAAGGGTCATATTATGTTTTTTTGTCTCTTTCACCCTTTAAATGATGTTACAAAGTTGGATTGCTGTTTTAAATGATGCTAAAGTATGAAATAATAAAGTAGGAGTATGTAGCAGTAATCCCCATGGGCTGTTTCTAATGGCTCTGAACGCTCTGTTCTCATCAGTTTTTTAAAATCTCAGACCACTAGTGTGTCACAGTGTGCTGGGCTTCTCTGTAGGTTTATCTGGAGGGTGTGTTTTTGAACTAGCCAATCAGAGCAGAGTACGCCTTTAGAGGCAGGGCAGGAGCTAAAACAGAGCGTCTCAGACAGAGACAAAAATCCTGGAAAAAACAGGGCTGCTGCAGTCGGCTGTGTTTGAAAACAGTTTTTTTGAGCATCAAAGCATGTAAGCCTGCTCTCATAGTAATAGGACAACAGATTAAATCAATATTCCAGGAGAATCTTTCACTTTGTGATCTAAGCACCAAATTTGGCGTGAATAATGCCTAGAATCTACTTTCTCAGAGAAGCTCGTTAACGACCTCAAAATCCAATATGGCGGCCATTTTCCAAGATGGCCACTGCGTCAAATGTATAAAAAAAGTTTTTCAGTGTATAAATTGAATGGCTGGACATGTTTTAATGATCTAGGCATCAAAATGTATGTATTTTGACATGACAAATCCAATGGTGCAAATAAAAATTCAATATGGCCGCTAGTTGTCAAGATGGCGGCAATTTTTTAACTCATCTTCATGGTTTTCTGTCAAAATTCGATCAGAGATGAAGTTTTAATTGGACAAAGTAGTGGAACAAGGTCTAAGCTATCTTTTAATCCACATTAAAATGTTGTAATCAATCTCAATTAGTTGATCTATTTATAAGAGAGTGATGTCAAAGCACCACCAGGGCAAACTGGTGACATCATTGCTGTGAGACTCAGCATGGAGTTCAGTGTCAGCTAAGTAGTGTACTCACTGTAGTTGTAGTCTACTAACTATAGTACTCACTGTAGTTCTAGTATAGTTTAGTGTCAACAAAAAACAAAGAACAAGACCGACTTCTTTCGGCAAGAGGCAGACTTTGGTACAGGTGACAGGAAGGAGCAAGTGCTAAAAGACGACTGTCGCCTCTTCTCACAGCTTTTCATATTATACATACATATAGAGTTTTTTAAGCATGAAAACCAGCCTTCTCCTGCAGAACTGAGTGACTCCAGAAAAATCCACAGTGGTCAGAAGTCTAAGCTGGTCAGCATTCTGGGAAGTCTTATTTCTCCTCCAGACACAGCACCAAAATGTGATGCCATCATTATTGATAGATCTTCTCTTGTTTATTCATTGTTTCCAAAGGCATCAAAGACATTTGAAGAATATGCTGTCCAAGATGTTGTTCCAAAGATATGGGCTTACTCCTCAAAATATGATAGGACAGACATCGTATTTGATGTCCACTGCAATTCCAGTCTAAAGGCTGAAACACGATCAAAATGTGCCAGTGGCAGTAGATGCAGAGTGACTGACAAAACCAAAGTACTACCTAACTGGAAAAGCCTCCTGCGAGACAATGACAACAAGGCCCAGCTTTTTGGGTTTCTAGCTGACAAAACTGTGATGTTGTGTCCAGACAATGTGGTGATAGTGACCAAAAAGGAAGATGTTCTTTGAAACAAACCCTACAGTCTGGAAGGCCTGAGTCCTTGTAACCATGAGGAGGTTGATACCAGAATCTTCCTGCATGCTCTACACACAGTCGTGCAACATAATGAATCTGTGTTGATTAAGGCCTGTGACACAGATATTCTTGCTGTTGCAGTGTTTTCGTGGCTCTCCAGGATGCAAGCTTAGAGGAGCTGTGGATTGAATTTGCTCAAGGTCAGTCCATCAGGTGGTTACTAGTTCATGACATGGTGAAGAAACTAGGCCCTGAAAAATTCCGTGGCATCCTTTTCTTTCATGCTTTCACTGAATGTGATGTGGTGTTGGCCTATCATGGTCAAGGCAAAAGAACTCCCTGGGAAACCTGGGAAGTGTGCCCTGAGGTTTCTACTGTCTTCCAAAAGCTTAGTCAATACCCACCAGTAACAGATGATGCAGACTTCAGCATGCTTGAGAGGTTTGTCATCACAATGTACAACAAGAACAGTACTGCTGGTGGGGTTGATGAAGCAAGTCTTGACATGTTTTCTCAGAAGCAGAGGTCCTATGATACCATTCCTCCAACAAAGGCATCTCTTGCACAGCACGTCAAGCGTGCCACCTATCACGCTGCCTGCATCTGGGGCCAGGCAACTGTATGCCAAATACATACAGAGAGCTCTGTCAACTGGGGGTGGCGAAAAGAGGGTGAAATTTGGCAAGTAGTCTGGACGACACTCCTACCAATTGCTCAGAGTCAACAGTTGACTAAATGTGGGTGCAAGATGGAATGTCTTGGAAGATGTAAATGCTACTGTTTTGGCGCACAGCTGTGTGCCTGCAAGTGCAATGATTAAAACCATTTGTAATCCAGACGTTCTGAAATGCATCTGCTCCACAGTCATTTTATAGGACTGTGCATCAAACTTAAAACCAGGCAGTGCTGTGGTGCAACTGGCTACAGCACCAGTACCATTAGTGGGTCAAGTGCCCGTGGGTACGCAGATCAGATTCAAACCTGTGATCATTTCATGATTCCACCCCATCTCTCTCATACTCATTTCCTGTTAATCTTTACTGTCCGGTCCTATTGAAATAAAAGCAAAAAGACAAAAAATAAATAAATAATTTAATTAATTTTTTTTAAAAAAACTTAACACTCAGCACTTACTGAGCACCCCTCCTCCCCCTGCGGAAGTAGCCAACATTTATAAAAAAAATTGTAAAAAGTTTTTGAAATGGTATCCAAAACAGTACCAAAAGACGGTATTTTTTTGCAATTAATTGGCTTCATACTCATTAACCAATGTTTTGATGCCAAAATCATGAAATTTGGATTATTCAATCACAGGTCAAAAAACGCCTTTCTATGGTGGCCATCTTGGAAAATGGCAGCCATATTTGGGTTTTTTGCCTGGCTAACGGGTTTTGGTTTTTGTTTTTTTTTAAAAAGGAGGTCCAGAAGGTAAGTTGTGCCAAATTTGATGCTTGTATCACAAAGTGAAAGATTGTTTCACTACTCTGCTGCACTATAACCAAGAATAAAATATAAACCCAAAAAGAAAGCATAATATGTCCCCTTTAAACGTTCGCCTATGTCCGTTGCAAAGCAAGGCAGGAAGCACCGGTTCCTGGATCTTGCAAAAATATGTCACTGAGGCAGAGACAGGTCTCAAACAAAGTTAATTTTCTCCTGGTATGTGTTTCTGAAAATTCCATTTTTGTGTCAGGATGAAATCTGTATCTTGGTGACGATGGGGCAAAAGAATTGGTCATTATCTGTGATCACATTCATTTCTTCCATAAGAATGAATTCACTCAAGACTGCCTCTAGTCTCCTAAAGAGGGGCGGTACCGTGGTGAAAAACCATGTGACAATGATACAGGAAATGAACGGGCAGTGAGATGTCTCGCTTCCTATTAACCATCTCTGGTTCCACCTGCATGGCTACATGACAGAAAGAAACCTGAGTCGCAGGTTAGGGTTAACTGTCAACCATGATGTTACACCCCCGCTAGCATTTAGCATCAAATAACTAATTAAAAAATGAACTAATCTAATGTTTTTAATCATCAAATCTTTTTTTTTTTTTTGGCAGTATAAAAGTAGGACAAAAGCACAGCAGGATATATACTTTTACAAAAGTCTCCTTCCTTAGTTTGCAAAACCGTACTTGAGCTAAAGAGAGGGAACAGGAGAGCAGTGTGATGCAAAGTGGCATCACTCTTTTCTATATTTTCAGTTTCCTGTGCTGAATGCTAACAAAATCAGCTAAGTTACTTTTGAACAAGGTGATGACACCAGAATCCAGTACAGCTTTGACTGACAGCATTAAAGAGAAACTTTAATTATCAGGCTAGGAGGCACAATACTATGAGTGAAAATATGAGTTTTCCCATCACAAATGATATTCGGCAATATGAAAATATACTTGATATAAAGGCTGTAAAAGCAGTTGCCTCAGAATTGTAGGTATTGTGTAGTGAAGAAAAAACATTTTTTAAAATCTGGAAACAAAAAGCACATAACAAAACAAAAAACAATGTCAAGAGTTCTTTAAGTTTTTGAAAATACATTGCTCAAATTTTTGTCTCCTCTCCAATGGAGGTGTATTTAATCTTTCACTGCCCAAGACATTGAAAAAAAGGCACATCAGTGATTTTTTTCCAGAAGTAGAGTTGCAGAGAATCAAGATACTACACTGTTGTGTCAGTATTGGCCTATTCCTTTATTACCAAAGAAAAAGAAGAATTTTTTAAATTTGAAATTCTTTTTCAATATTTTAATATAAGTTTTATCTGTTATTGAAAAATATCACATAATGTCTGTAAATAAAAGACATATCTGCATACCACTGATAATAATATGTGATAAGATAGTAAAAAAAAAGATTAAAAAAACCTAAAAACCCTTAACATATTGGCCAGGAATTTCCCTGAAAGAATACAACATTAAATTTGACATACATCAACTGTGAAGAGGACTTTGTCTTTAAAACACGTGAGGCCACCCGGTCCAGATCTCTTTCAAAATCCCCGTCTTCACTGCATGATGCTTGCAAACTGAGTCTGAAACAACATGCTCGGCTCTGACCTCTCAGTGTAGTTTGGGTGTTGCTAAAACACACAGAGGTGAGATTGATTTACTTGCCTGTAGCTACATTATTCACCTGCTGTTTCATATCAAAACTGAAAGAGTTTACCCGCTGTGTTTGCTCATCACTAGGGGAATATACAGGTCTTCACAGCATCAACAGATGTGGTCTCTTTGGGTTCGTAGCCAGTGGCGCCATTTTTGTTTGTTGCCACTTACCAAAGTTTTGAAACTGGAAATGATGCCTCACTGTGTCCAGCGACCAAATTCTTGGGTATTTCCAGTCAAATTCACAGAGTAAACAGACAAGACAGATTCTGTTTAAAGTGATGTACCTTAACACAGACTGCATGAAAGTCAACAATTTCCCGCAGAGTTACATGTACACACACCTCATCACTTACACATAAACACACTCGTCTGAGAAGATGAGAGGATGTAGAGGTGCGTTTGATGTCAGTTAATGGAAGTACAGAGCTGCAAGGCTGTTACAAAACAGCTGGAGAATACATGAGCCCACAGCTGTCCACTTCTGTATTTGAAAGATGTCTGCACAATGCACACACAGCTTTGTAGCTTTCATCAGCTTCTGAGGTAGATCTTATGTTTGCTAGAGCTTGTTAATCGTCGGCATAAACAAGCGATGGGTAAGAGGTGCAATTTAAGGAAAGAAGTAGTGGAAGAACATAATTTGAGATGACGATATTGAACAGTACAATCCTTCCTCAGTTATTTTTTCAGCAAATCAGACTTATTAGTAAAACTTGCTATCAAATCTTATCCAGGCTAGAGACAGAAAACACAGAGAGCATGTTCTTCAAATTTTACCTTCGCTAGACTCACAAGTCAGTCTCTAGACACTTTGTTAGACTAGAGTCTGATGACGTAGCCCCAGCTTTCGATGTTGAACTGGGTGGAGACAATTACAGAGTTTAAAGAAAACCTTTGCACTGCAGAACCAATCCTAAGTCTTAAGGGCATTCCTTCATACTGGGGGTGGTGACTTGCTGAAGTCTAGTGCTTGTAAACACTGTCTGACCAGCAACAGGTGTCCTGTGGGATGGCTCAGTTACGGTCACCAAAGAAAATTCCCTCAAAGTTTGTTGATGTTTGTTGCATTTGCGGCAAAACATTTCCATTAGTTTGAAACAAACATAGTCTTTCATTAGGACATGATTCATCCGTCTGGCTAGACTGTACATTGGCTTTGGAGGACGTAACGGGATGAGTTACATTGGGAGATGGACTCCCCAAAGCGGTGTGTGGGAGCTGTTGCACACTTTTGCGACGTTATGGATGTAACAGAAATGGGATTAAAAAATCCAACATTGTTCTGGGCATCCATTTTCATTGTTATAAAAGTTCTCTCTGTATTACAAAGCGATTTGCTATATCTCTGGTCTGTTTCCCTACGGAGGAGAAAAGGCGGAGCGCATTATTTCCGGGAAGGCGTCTCCTTTTCAAAAATGTGAGGGGCGCTGCTTTGTTAGCGGCAGTTCTTGCCGCCATCCCAGCAACTGCCCTGCATTTTGACATCCCTAGGCAATCGATAGGCAGAGATCTCTGATTGTCAGGTATCACGAGGCTGTACCTTCACAGCTTTTTTAATCAAACTTGTTCCTCTCAGCCCACCATAGTTGTCCACCTTCAGACACTCTTGCTGGATTTTTTCGCGTTAACACCTCGTTAACTTTGTCTTTGCTGTTGGCATTGCTGGTTAATCACTTTTTTTCTACACTGAATAACAAGTAAACAGGAGAAAAATAACTTTATATAGATTTTATTTTACCAGTATCTAAATTAGAGATGTACCAATACTGATACTCTTATCAGATATCAATTCAATTTGCATTATTAAAGGTAGAGTCGGTAACACTGTTTGTTGCAGCTTCCAAAACGCAACATTCAAACGGGCTCCTCCTGCTGAGCTCAAACCCACCAGAAGTACCGTAGCATTGTATACATATGCTGTTTGTGCCAACACAAGCTACGTAGGAATATTACATTTGTTGTAATAGAAAAGTCACTAATTTAGCAGGCTAGCACAAACTAACCGCTGATGTTTGGCAGCTGCTTATCCAACAGAAAGAAATGACATTGTCATTAGCATCATTAGCTACGTTAGACGCAGTACATCTGGAAGCCCAGGGCTATACTGCTAACAGTGGAGCTACAGCTTGTTGCAGCCGATGACAGTGACTCAAGCCTTGGCCGTAGTTTGCGCAATGCATTGCTAGTCTACAGACAGACAAGTGGCGCTGATAATATTTCCTGTATTTTTCCACAAGCTCTAAAATGATCATATAGATATTGATATACTGTGTTGTAACATAAGCTATTTACGTTAGTTTTCAGTGCTTTTGTCCAATGTTTTTTTAACGTGTTGTGTTGTGTTGTACCAAGGTGGCTGAGAGTCCCAAGTCGACACCGCACAGATGCTAGATGCTGCAGATGCTACTCATGTAGTTATCACAAAAAAGCAATTTTGCCAGGTTTCCCGCCATCATTTGATGTAATTTGAGGAGACTTTGCCATAGAAGATAGCTGGAGAGCTCGGCCCATGTAAGTTTAAAGGAAGATAAACAACAATCATTGTAATATACTGCCGATTTTGGAACAACAAAGCTGGTTGCTGATCTGCAGAGTACGCAAAGTAAAGTAAAGTACTCCTTTAACATGAAATGTATTTATTGAATCCAGTTTGAGCTTTTGGAAAGTCAAAATATTCTTCAGCAGTCCAAATTTCTGAAAAAAGCATTTTTCAAAGGAAGCTGTGCAGCTACTCGTATCTGAATGTAATCCATCAACTGTGTTTAGCCAAATCACCTGAGGCTTTCCTGTATAATAACAGACAGTATTTGTTCTGACATAAGTATTGTTTTTATGTCACTGATTCTCTGCAGATGTCAGAATTTGTTGGCAGAACAAGAAAAGTGTAACTGGTATGTGATTGTTTAACATCGCAGTCCATTCACTGAGGTTCTGCTATTCTTGTTCTCTTGTTTCAGATCACTTCCCTCTCTGCCTTGTGTGTCCTCCCACCTGTGTGGTTGCCCTGATTGGTGTCACCCATTCTTTGTTGGTTTTTCCCTCCCAAGTGTATTTGCACTTTGTTCTCCTTCTTTGTTTGCCAGTTCGTCATGGTGCCTCTGTGTTAACGTTCCAGCTGTTCCTCTTAGTGTGCATTAGCTGAAATTAGACGCCGCTGTTTGCGGGGGAGTTTTTGGCCACTGCCCAGTGCTTTTGGATACCTGTGCCAGATTCATTGATTTAATGTGAACTTGTCCCTTGTTCGATGAAAAGACGTCTATATGTTTTGAATGGAGTCTTGCATTTTAGTCCACTGTCTGTTGATACTAGTGTCATAAATTGAACATTTTAT
>JAQFJA010000003.1:7959791-7982664 GCA_029874485.1 Naso brachycentron
GGCTTTCGTCTACAACTTTATGCCGTTTGAGTACCATGTTTAAGACCGAAGATGTTTAAGATCATTGATCAAGTGCAGAACTCTTAGGCCAGTTAAGGACCGATTGAGGCATATACATGTGAGTAAAGAAATTCCCAACCACATTTTTGGGTGTTTTTGTCATATCTTGAGAAATTTGACTTGGTACAATTTACACATATTTTTAAAGTTTTGTTTTAGTTGAACTAACACAATAAACTGACTTTTTCGAAAGTTATGTACACGTAGTTAGTGTCCTGGATGGAAGTTCCAGATTTTAAAGTCCAGTGTGTCGGATTTAGTGGCATCTAGAGGTGAAGTTGCAGACTGCACGTGACTGAATATCCCTTCACTCACCCTCCATTTCAAGCAGGTCAGAGAACCTACAGCGGGCGAGAAACTCACAAAAAACACAAAGGCCCTCTCTGGAGCTGGTGTTTGGTTTGTCCAGTCTGGGCTACTGTAGAAACATGAGGGAGCAACATGGTAGACTCTGTGGAAGATGACCCGCTCCTTCTGTAGATATAAAAGACTCTTTATGAGGTAATAAAAACCCACCAATTTTTATTTACAGGTGATTACACACTAACGAAAGCACATTTATTAATATTATATTCCATTTCAGTCATATTCTACAAACAGATTCCCATAAACCTGACACACTGAGCCTTTAAGCAATGCTTTATTAATATAATATCCCAACAAATTGCATGAGTTTATGACCAAAACTATGAAAATATGACACAAGTTGTGATAAACTGTGATTGTCCTTTAACTTGACTTTCCAAGAATTCACATACACACTGTTGTACTTGTCATTCCAGCTCCATTTTCTATTTCAGCTCCTCACAGCGAGCTGTTTACTGAGATGAGGCTTTGAAGTGGATGAGGGAGGCGAGGCATCGTGTGCCCAGATGCCCAGACCCCGTGGTTTTAAGAGGGCATTATCACACAGACAGGGGGGGACAGCACTCATCTCTTGCCTTCCCATCTTTCAGCGGCGGGAGGCTGAATGCGACAACCAATGCTCCCCAGCTGCTCAGGGGCCAGGCCCACAAAACCACAGGCGGATAATGAATGCCACACCATCGTGACAACTTGCACTTTTATGGAAAGGGGAGGAAGGACATCTCTGGCACGGACGCTCACAGCATATGATGAAACATCCTCCATAAACCAGACAATCAAAGAGAGGGCAGTGAAGCATCTGCAGAATCCGGGACGGGAACCTCGGCTGATTTATGACCACTTCCAAAAAAGGGCTGGTTTCAAGTAAAAAAGTTTAGAGCCTAATTGCGGGAAACGAAATATCATTTTCCAAATGTAACCACAACATCTGTAAACGGTGCATCACAGTCACACTCTATCGTCCCTTCTTTCCTGATCTGAAAAGGCCACATGTTATCTATTATTTCCCCCAACATTCAGAAACTTGAGGTTTTCCATTTGGGTTAAGAGTATGCTATTCTTGGCTTCCCTTCCTCTCACAATCGTGTTATTTAGTATTCTATACATGACAGAAACTTCTCTATATACCCTTTTGCTTTCAAGGCAAATGTTACTAGAAAAGGAGTAGCTTTGATCTTCCTCCAATAGCAACCCTGAAATAAATATAGTCATTATAAATATGCATGTTCACTCATATTTTTTATGTATTATTCACCAGGGTTTTTATGAAATTGTTTGGCTGAATTAATAAATGCAAATAGAAAAGCAAAAAGACGGCAGAAATGTGAAAACGATGCCCACTCTGCACTGCGTATGTGTCATCTGAGTGCTGTGTTAACTGCAGTGCCGGGGATGTCAGAGTCCATTTGCAAGCAAGGCGGCTCTAAAATAGACAGGAGCTCCGGTAATAAATGAGCCTACTTTGGGAAAGTTTTATTTTGGCTCAGAGGAAAGAGGTTACATAACACATGAAATACTCCTTCTTTCCTTTTGGCTCCACAAGAATAAGGCAGAAGAATGTAACCTTTGTCAAGATAAGATTCTGTCCAAATATAAAGGTTCCTCTACCACACACATTCACACACCTTCTGTACATACATATTCATTACCGTGTGCACTACAAAGAGCCGTAAAGTGGGGCTGGATGTGTCAAGTAGCTGTGGAGTTTGCACGAGGATCAGCCAAGCTGTAGGAACAAACAAGCTGTACAGAAACTGGTGCAGTGTTTCTGTAGGAGTGGCTGTGGAAAACGAAGTCCTTCTGGGAAGTAAAAATGTGTACGTACTTGTGTGTGTGTGTGTGTGTGTGTGTGTGTGAGAATGCAGCTGAATGACATTTTGAACATTTCGTCTCAGTCAGTCACAAAGCTAGAAAGACTGCACGGCTCAGTACAGTATGCTAAACATAACAACTATGAGTCAGGCATGGAGCTGCCTTTTAAGGGCATTAAGTAAGAAACCATTTATATGTTCAGGTACTGTTACTCATTCCAATAGTAGCTTGTAAAAATGGACCACCCCTGTTATGAAGAAGTTCAAACTATGTGCTAATTTTGCAATCAGAGCCCAGGGAAAGTTTGTTTACATCAGTGTGTGGCTGTAACTGAAAATATCTGGGGGGTTTCCACTGGACAGGAAATGATGTTGTCAGCCCACAATGCATGCAAACTTACCTAAGTGTAACATTACAGAGGCAAAGCTCAGCTCTTTCTGTTCCTGGTTACCAAAATTAGACTACCTCTGCGCCGCAGCCTCCTGAAACTACCTTCTGTTTATAAGAAAGAAAGAAAAAAAAGATGTGAAAACAAAGTTCATTTACATTCTTCTGCGGGGATTCTCTCCTCCACTTTTCCCTCTCAGCCCTCTGCTATTTACCAAGTCGTCTGTCCCCTGACAAGCCCGGCAGATTAAGAGGATATGTTACCATCTTGTTTTTTTTTTTTCTAAATGGTTACACATGTGGCACATCTGGGTCCAAGCCTGACTCATTACTCACTTTTTTATGTTCCATTCTCTGCAGCCATGGCAACTGCTGCATGTTTGGCAGAAAGCTTTTTGAAGGCAGTGGAAAAAGAGAGAGAGTGAGCCTGGGGAGGGTGCATAAAGGGAGAGTGAGAGAGGGAGAGAAAGAGAGGGAGGGAGGGGGAGAGCAGGCTCTCAGTAGTTGGCCTACATCCAGTGTAATCATGCCATGGAGCCGAAATGAGGCCTTTGGCAGCACACCAGGTTTCTGAGAACAAAGATGTGAGCTTCTAATGTTGGCGGTGGGGCCTGCTTGGCATCCTTTGCCATTTCCCAGCAGCCCTTGCCTTGGCTGACCGCCAGCAACCCCCCCACCCCCCCTCCCATCCTC
This sequence comes from Naso brachycentron, assembly GCA_029874485.1. Lineage (NCBI taxonomy): Eukaryota > Metazoa > Chordata > Actinopteri > Acanthuriformes > Acanthuridae > Naso > Naso brachycentron. The sequence goes on from JAQFJA010000003.1 coordinate 7,963,110, forward strand.
ATCCCCCCACACCCCCCCACCCCCACTGGAACTGCAAAGAGGATCAGAATAAAGAGAGAGACTTGTTTTTCACTCGCCTCTTGCTCTGGCCCAATGACATCACCTCTGCAGCCTCCAGCCCCCAGATTCCAGCCGCCCAGCACATTTTTTTCCCTTTTGCCGCCGACCCTCCATTTTATTTGAATTCCACCATTTTATACCTATATCAAAGCAGACTCCGTCAAAATACGCCCTGCTTATATTTTATTTTCATTGCCGTCCCTGTGCATATGCGGCACATCGTGTCTCTGCATCACATGGCACGGAGCGAACCCATTCAGAAAATTAATACGACACATTCAAAGTGACATTTCATTAAAAAAACAAAACAGGAAGCAACAAATATAACAGATGGGTGCTTTGACAATATCTGTCAGAGCTCCCCAAATTTTATCTGAGCTCTAATCCTTGCTGTGCAAATCTGTGGCTAAAAATAGCACCGTAAACAGGATATATATGGTCGTTGGGGGAACGTGATAATCTCCATGGTTACCTCTCCCTGTTACAGACACAGGATCTCTGTAAAGCACGTTAGTCTGTACATTCACTCTCCTGACATTCTCCAACCTCTGCCGCTCTGTGTAGCTATTAATCTACAAGACAGGTCGCTACAACAGCTGCTTAGCCTCAGTAATATGTCCTCGCACTGTCCTGTTATAACCTCCTTTTATGTCTGTGCACCCTGTTACAGTTTAGTCTGCTGCTCACCTCAGCAGTCGAGCTAAAAAGGTTATATAACATGGATGTTGTTTTCATGGAGGAGAGCAAAAGAGGGAGAAAACATCCAGTGCCGTGCTCCGCTTAGACAGGAAAAAAAAAAAAAAAAAACTTCAGAGAGAATTTGTAATGATTTGCTTCCATGAATAAAAGATGGCCAATCTAAAATTTAGCAGGCTCGGAAAGAGATAGAACAAAAATAACGTCATCTCGTCAGGCCCGGCGATGCTGTCACATGCTGGGTATTCCCCTGGCTGTCACCTACCTCTCACTCTTTATTTAGCTGCCTCATGTCTCAATTAACATACCACTCAAAAAAAAAAAAAAAAGAGACAGCTTCATAAAGCTACCCCGTCTGGTTTAGTGGCTAGACTCAAAAGAGACGGCCGTCAGCAGGGTCACACTGTGGTGATTTTACTGTATACACAGTTTATATTGCCAGTCAGAGCCATCTGTGCATGTCTGGCTTCCTCTCAGACCTTTGTCGCCTCTGCTCAGCACAATTCTGCCTTCGCTTTGCACATACTGTGGCATTCTTTCATTCAAATCAAAGGATCTCCCCATTATAGATCCGGGTCGTTTGGGATTTAATTGAATCTCAGCATGCCTCCATCTTGCATAACAGTGTGCAGCTATTTGCTCACACAAACATCCACCGAGTGGAAACTAAAGGATCAAAGCACCGGCGACTGTTTCCCACCAGTTTTAAAGATTGAATTTGTTTGTTTTGCCCCTCGCAGCCGTCATTTCCCAACTGTAATAAAGCCTAACAACACTTCCTGGTGTTGTTCGGCCAGCGAGGACTGAGATTTGAGTGAAAGCAGAGCTGGGAAACGGTGTGCCAATACAGCGAGAGGAACAACGAGGGCGCTAAAACCTTGTGACGTCTCTGAATCATCTTAAGGGACTGTTATTGTGTCGCAAGGCTAAGCACGCTCATTCATATGGTGGTAGCGTTACAGGAATAATCATGTTAAATCATATGGCAACTGCACTACAATTATATGTGATGGTGGAAACAGATCAGCAACATAACTACCTTATTTAGTTGATGGTTACCCTTTGAAGAGGAGCCTCATGCCACAGTGCGTGATCATGGCCGCAGGCAGGGAGCCAAACGGCTTGATAGATGGGTGAGGCGGATGAGTGTACGTGACTAAACATCTTGCTTCCTCTTTCCAACGTCATATGGACTTGCACAAACATATCCTGCTTTGTGTCTGCAGGTTACAGACGCATTGCCTCACCCAAAGCCCGAGGCTAAGCTGCAATGAGTTGGAATGAGCCCAGATGAGAGGGAGGAATCTGAACTACTGGGACACTCCTCCGGTTCAAACCTACACTTTTACTTCAGGGGTTTTTGGCTGGGTTTTGTGGCCTATAACCTGTTTCTAATAACACCTTTTTTCCACCATGTTAAACACTCAATGTAAAACTGTAGTCATTAATCTTGTAGCACAACTCAGACTCATACTTGCTTTATTCTTTTCGGCTTGAGTTCGACGGTTTAACCTACCCAGAATATATCTAAAAAAAAAAAAAAAAGTCTGAATGGCTGATTCATTTCAGTGCAATTTCATTTAGTGGTGGCAGATCTGGGTGACTGACTGTTCAGTGCACTAGAATAAAATGTGGGCAGAGCTATATTCATGCTGTAACCCCCGATTCATTCAAGCTTACAACACACTGGCTGGAAATCCCCACCTCATGACAGAGCTTCCTGGTTACTGGCTAATGGAGGCGCCTTTTCTTTCTTTTTATATCAACACAGCAGCAAAACATTAACTAAAAGCTCATGTCAGCGCGCGGTGAATTCATGCTGTAAGCTGACACAAAAATGAGCTGTGGAGGAAAATGTGGGCATTAAAACATCATGATCCTAAAAATATTCTCTTTATATAAATGTTTTTTTTGGAAAAAAACCAAAACAAAACTATCATGCTGCACATTTTTTCAGATTCTTTGTCTATTTCTATAATAAAAAGTGCCATTCGTTTACAGTAGCCTGGTTGTTTTTCAAGGGTCGACCCACCTCATTCATTGCACAGCAGTAGTAGTAGCAGCTCATGGCGTCGCGGCGCTGTGCATTGAGAAAAACAAGCTGCAGCGCGTGTTTTTCAGCCTGAACCGGATAGTGCTCTGAATTTAGGACAAAGCGACAGTCAACTAGAGGAGCTGGCGACTCTATTCTTTTTTTTTTTTTTTTTAATTATTATTATTTGTATCCCCTGGCAGTCTGCTTCTAACCTACATCCACGTTTTTGTCATTAAAAAAAAAAAAATCGCTTTCTCGCTGCAGGCAGGCTGGTGTCCGCGGACCCGGAGTCATATTTGTTGCAGGTTTGATGATGATAATAATAATAGGAGCTGTGGGTTATTCCCTTCAGTCAGGAGGAGGCGGCGAGGCTGAACTGGGTGCAGTTTTGGCCGAGGTTCAAGTGATTAAATTGAAATGAAAAAAAAAAAAAGCAGTGAGTGACAGAGGCTGCAGTAAACCGGGGGGGGAGGAAGGAGGGGGGTCTGTCGAAGAAATCAAGTCAATAGAAACTGAAGTGGAAGCAGGCGTTTAGAGCTCCGTGGTGACGTCACTGCTCCACATTGAGCCAGTAGTAGAGAGTCAGTGGAGATAGATAGAGGAGCGCTGTAGTAAAGTACACACCGACATGAACTTCTCCCTGTAAAACTTCAACGTTGTCGCTCGAAAAGTCGGGAGAAGACGAGTTTACGTTTTTTTTTTTCCACGAAGGGAACTTGCTCTTTATTGGCTTTTAAAGGGAGCTCGGAGGAAAGCAGGAGGAAGAAGACGCATTTTGGGTTTCTTTTCGGGGGGTCGACGACGAGCGCTATGTCGTCCGCAGCGGTCGCTGCTTCTTCCAGGAGGCAGTCGTGTTATTTATGCGACTTGCCCCGCATGCCGTGGGCCATGATCTGGGATTTTACCGAGCCCGTCTGCAGGGGATGTGTCAACTACGAAGGAGCAGACCGCATTGAGTTTGTCATCGAGACGGCCCGGCAGCTCAAGAGGGCTCACGGGTTTCAGGAGGGCAGGTCTCCCGGGCCGGGGAAGTCGCAGCTCTCCGGGAAGGAGATCCAGGCGATCAACCACGCTGCGGCGGGAGACCCGGGCTCCCGGCCGCCGCAGCCGCTGGACCGCTACCCGCTGTCCTCCGACCGCCCGCCCAGGCTGGGTCCAGAGTATCAGTCTAGCAGGCAGGCGAACGGCATTCCCGTCCCCAATGGATTTCCTAAGCCTGACGAGCCTCCAGAGCTGAACCGCCAGAGCCCCAACCCGCGCAGGAATAGCACGGTCCCTCCGAATTTAGTGCCTTTAGTTAACGGGAACATGGGTCCGGTGCACGCCGTCAACGGTAGACCGGGCTCAATGGGGCTTCCCCCCGCACTGGCCGGCGGTAGTCCCGCCGACCTGGGCAAGAGACCCGCCTCGGTCTCCAGCACCGAGCACGACAGAGAGGTGAAGGAGAAGCACAGACCGGACAGCCTCACGCCGGAGATCTCCGAGAGCCACAAAAACAGGGCAGAGGCGGACTGGATGGGCAAGGGCAAAACGGTGAGGGACCTGATGGCTCTGCACCCTTTCGACAACAGGTTCAAGAAGGACCATGCGGCCATGCAACAAAGGGTTATGGGCTATGAGGCCAGCCCCACGGCTTCCAAGTCAGGTAAGCAGCCAGCAGGCTTTAAATTCAACAATTCTGTGTTTATTTTATGCAATTTTCGTGGCTATACTATAATTGTTAACCCATTCGAGCACATGAATGGGTTAATAATGAACTAATGATATTTATAGTATCATGTCAGCAAAATGCAACTTGTACAATTTATTTTTCCTTATTTGTTGTGTTTGTTGTTATTGTTTTGTGCCCTGTGGTGCAGCGTGGTACAGCAGAAATGCACGTCTCTATTGCAGTGCAATTGTTGATGCCTGTCTGAGCTGTGCAACTCAACTATTTTGTTTAACTCTTTCCCACCTCCAGACAGAGGAAAACACCCCCGGAACATGAAGAGAAAAGCATCGCCCGAACCAGAGGGAGAGGGGACAGCTGCCAAGCTCAATGGAGAAGGACAGCAGTGGTTACCACCACCGACTGACGGACTGAAAATGCCTCCAGTTCCCCCGCCAAGCTTCGCCTCTCCCCCCTCCACAATATCCCCCCACTCCCGCACCACCCCACCTGAGGCGGCCCAGAACGGCCAGTCCCCCATGGCGGCACTCATCATGGCGGCAGACAATGCAGGTGGGAACAGCTCCCCCAAGGACGCCAACCAAGTCCACTCCACCACCCGCAGGAACAGCAGCAGTCCCCTGTCGCCGTCCTCCATAAATCAGAGGAGGCTGGCGCAGAGAGAGGCGTCTGGTGCAGGTACCCCCCACGTGCCAGGCATGGACCAAGTGCACCCCCAAAGCATTCCGGACTCCTCGGTACCCGGCAGCATACCCCTGTGCTGCACGCTGTGCCACGAGCGTTTGGAGGACACACACTTTGTTCAGTGCCCGTCTGTGCCCTCTCACAAATTCTGCTTCCCGTGCTCGAGGGAAAGCATAAAGCAGCAAGGTGCCACGGGTGAAGTGTACTGTCCCAGTGGAGAGAAATGTCCCCTGGTTGGCTCGAACGTACCATGGGCTTTCATGCAAGGAGAAATCGCTACAATCCTTGCAGGAGATGTCAAAGTAAAAAAGGAGAGGGACCCTTGATTTTGTCTGAACACTTCTTTGGGGAGGGGAAGCAAAAAATATGAGTATAAATATATAAATATCACATACATACCATTCAAACAAACTAACGGACTTGTACATATTGGACCCAAGGGAAGAGTATACTTCGTAAACATGGTTGTATAATTTTTGATTTTTGAATACATTGTGTTTCTATATTTTTGAAGATAAAGGTATGTACTCATTATAATGGACTACGTTCCTCTTTGTTGATGTTTAACAAAATTCTTGATGTACTTCTAGGTCTGGTGGCAGTTCCTGTTTAACGTAGAATGTGACTAATGCTACTCTACGAGCACTTGGCAAAACTGAAATGCTTTTAGCTGTACTTGTATGCACTTGTTTAAAAATTGCCAAATACAATTTCTGATCTTGTATGAACTTATTGTCTGAGCTTGCTTCATTTGAGTGATTAAGTTACACAGGACTGTAGACGGATGATGAGATAGGGCTTTGTGCGCTGATACGCAGGCTTGTTGTGACGGCTCAGGAGACTTGATTTACGCTGCACAACATAAGCAGGCTACTGTTTCTCGCTGCAGGACGGCAGCTCCTCTGCACACATGCCTTTTTCGGGGGTTCGTGGTCAAAAGTGTGTCCTGGTTTAAAAAAAAAAACAGACACACTGTCTCAAATTTGCTCCAGTTTTGTGCATCACTGTAACTGATTGCAGCGTACAGAAACAGGTGCCAAGTCATGTTCAGTGAGCTGGAATTTGTTGAGTCAGTAATGTGAGAAAGTGCATGATTGTCAATATGACAGCGTAGTGCAAGCACGTTGTCTAACCACAAATTAGGACTTTTGCAGCAATTAACCACTCTGAATAACATTTCCATTTTCTACTGGTGCAAAACATTTTCAAGCTTGTGTGCACAATGTGCCGAAAACTGTCGGTGTTTATTTGAGACAGTCGAATATTTTCAAATAACCAAACTTGAGCAGTTAAGAAATGGCATTTCATGAGTGAAAAACAGCATTTTGAAGATTCTCAAGGTATGTTAGAGTTGCAGTAGCACCTCTTAGCTTGCAGTTTTAGCATTTTGTGTGGTACACTAAAAGAAACTACCACTTATACTTCTCCACTCTTCCTCATCCATGGAGCAGACTTCGCCTCAGTGTGCAATGTGTGCTCTGTCAGAGTAAACAATAACGCTGCTGCTGCTGCCTTACATACCAACCTCAGTCTGTATCTCTTCAGATGCAAATGTAATTGTTACAGATTCATGGCAGCAACAGCCATAAAAACAGCAATTCTGTCTCCATTATAGCGAGCAGGCAGCCAGACTCATCTCTACAAAGCAATGAGACGCTTATGGGGTCATTAGGAGACAAAATGCAGTTACTGTGTCTGCAGAAGAGAAGCAATCCTGAGACTGTGCTTGCTCTTGCAGACAAAGAAATGTCACTCCCATGTAGCTGACGCTGCACCAAGCAGACACTGACATGGAGATTAATATCTAGCAGAGAGGGGGACTTGGTGTTGTAGGCGGTTGCGTAATTATTTGAGGCATAATCTGCTTCCTGCTCATGTTTTATCGAGCTGTCAGCACAGCCCCCAAAAGAGCAGATTGTTTTCTTGCTAATTAAAAGCTCACAAATGGTTCTAATCGTGTGTTATTTTGCTTTGGTTCACTTGATGAATTTGTTCATCAAATGGGGATTTAATGACCTCACTGCACTGACAGACATGTTTTAAATCTATTCTGGTAGCCACCTAAAAGTCGTAACAGGGGTAAAGCGCTCTTTAATAAGCTGTGTGGTGTCATTAACTGATTGATTCATGGTGTTGAATGAAAACATAGCCCCTGCACTCGACTGTTTAGCCAACTAAAAAGAGCACTGATGATTAGTGTCCCCACAAAAAAGGAAGCGTGGACAAAATGAACTCTCAGCGAGCAGATAACAGCTTTTACGGAGTGACTTGAGGCTGAGCAGCCTATGACCGATAGAAACCTGTTTTTTCATGGCTGCGCATTTCCAAGACAGCTGTTTGTTTATAGTCCTTTTCCGCTCTTTGAAAAGTTATCTTATCAGTTGGACTTTAAACGCAGCCCAGTTTGATAAAGGGCAACTCTTTACTGTGCTCACCAACACGCCCACTCCATATTCCATCTCACATTATGTTCTCTGATTTTTCTTTTTTTTTTTTTATTAGCTGGCACTTTGACCCACTTGTTCCTCATGATGCTGCGCTGGGAGCCAAATTGAAAATGCCACATCCGACTATATCCGAGACAAAAGCCAAGTCCTCGTAACCTGGCATGAAGTATGATGCAACGAGGCACAAAAGAACATTTCTCTCTCAGGCGGTTAAGATTTATCGCAGCAGAGCCAGTACCTGTTTGTTCAGCGCTGACTAAAAAAGCCTGCATCGTATCTAATACAGTGATAATCTGTCCCTGGAAGTGGTTCTGTCATAACACAGTGCTCTGTTGTTGCATGGTTACCAGTGAAACCGGTGAACAGCAGATGCTCCGGTGCAGCCTGTCAATTCATACGCAGGAGAGGGAACATTATGGAGAAATTCTAGTAAACAAGCAGCATGAGAAGACAAGGTCATACAGAGTTGATGGCATAAAGTGCAGGTTTAATTTTTTATGATTATATATTCTTTTTTTGGCTGTTTATACTGCTGCTCCAGCGAAACATCTCCACTGTTTTCAGTATAATCATGCAGGAGCCATTTGTGGTTAATGACTCACAGGCTTTCATTTTGTTTACTTATAAGAACCCTCAGGGATTTTTAATGTTTAAGCTCCTGCTTATGAGACAAACATTGTTTGACTTTGATGTGCTCTCGCCCTGGAATCTTTTCGCTGAAAGCCTCGCAAGAGACGTGTCGTCTGAGGCTGAGCCAGGTGAAGTCCAGGTGAAACTGATTTCTCCTCGGGCAAAGATTAATTCAGATTCCTCATGCTTCCGCTGTTTTATGATCGCAGCTCTTGTCTGAAGCTACATTACAGGTTGGCTTGCAGTCGTGTAGTCTGCAGGAGTGGGTGCTCCAGCTGTGAAATATCTGTGCAACCCAGACATTCTTTATCGGGGCGGCTGCAACACACAGCCTAATCAATGGTCATAAAATCCCTCATTGGCTTTTTGATTGATTTACTCGACACAGTCTTGTTAATCAAGCTAAGTGAAAGGCAATAACAGCTAGGTGAGGCCGAGAGCATGCCGCCCCCCTGCCTCTCCTTTAATGGTTAACTAAACTGTAGGCTGGTATGCAGTGTTACACAAAGATGTTGACGTGATAGTAAAGCCATAACTGGGTTGGTCAAGGTTCATATTTGTTGTCTTTGGAGCACGTCGTGCGTTTAATCTTGCGCTTCCCTGATGAGATAAGCATGTTTGATGTTTCTGGTACAAATGCGCTGCCTTACTATTGATAAACTGAAATACTCTATAAACAGTTATGTTTACTTGGAAAGAGTAGATAACCGTAACGCTAATGCTGACAACGTCTACATAGACAAGCATTATAAATGCTAATCCTTAGGCTTTTATTTTACTCTAAAATGTTGAATATGGTCCAGGGGGGTGGGAGGAGGGAGCGAGCAGAGGCCTGTGTGGGAGACAGTGAAGCTCTCCATGTAGCCAGCTGTTTCACTAATGAATCTATGTTTAGCACAATAAATCAAAAGGCATGCTCGTGCTGCTGTAATCCCCTGAATGCGAGCAGAGACGGGGACATGCCAAAAGGAGTATCTGGTCCACATTTCCCCGCTCCCAGTATAACTGATCCGCTCGGTTAATTTTAGACCTGTCAGGGAAAACAAGGTCACAGCAAATGTTGTATCGGGGACACGCTCGAATCTGAGTCTTTTTTCTTTTCATCAATCAAAGTTTCCCTTTGGAGTTGGGCTCGGGCTCCTGTGAGACTAGTAATGACGGTTTCTCTTCTCAGCACTGGGGGAGAAGCTGGAGCTCCAACCGGCAATTAGGAGGAGCACGGCTGAATCCGCAGGATGTGTAAAATTTCCCTTCTGATTGTTGGCTCGGTCCATAGAGGGGGGTTTACGTCTGACTGCGCTGGCCTGTTTACCACGAAGGCCTGCAAAGTTAAGATGATTACAATGCTGAGAGCCAAATTTGTGTTCTCTCAGACCGGTATGAGACCGAAATGCAGCAAAAGGCCTACGAATGGTTTGGTGTTTTTTCTGTGCTGGAGTTCAGTGAGTTTGAGGGGTTTTTGTATAGAAGTTCAGCTATTTTCTATGTAGAGCATCAGCTAAAAACAAAAACAGTGTCTTTTAGAGGTCATATTTTCACTCTGCTTTTAAGATATTTTCACGTCTTTCTCCCCCCCCTTCCCCCCGCTTTGTCCTTTATGTTTGCCTCTGCATTTCTTTACACACGCTGTCATCATACTTTGTGAACCTAATTTTCCATTTTTTTTCTTGCAATCTCAGATCTGTGTCTGCCTTTTTTTTCCATCCATCCTTTTGTCTCTGACTGGCGGTTACGCTCACACTCTCGATATTCCTGTATTCCTTCTTTCTGCTGTGGTGTTGCTGTGAATCAAGTCTGTGAAATGGAAATGAGGTCTCTCTCGCTCTCTCTCACTCTCAGCCTCCCTCTCTTTCCAGACATCAAAACGAGGCTATGCCTCCAATGTTTTTCTCAGATCTTGGAGTGCTGCCAAATCTTATAAGTGGAGCAGAGAGCGAGAGAGAGAGAGGTGGAGGAAGAGAGTGAGCAGAATGCAGAGGAAGGAGAGGGGGCGCAGGACAAAAAGATGAAAAGAGAGAGGATGAAAAATGAACAAGGGAAAGAGGCAACGTGAGAGATGAGGACAAAGCATGGGACTGATCCAAGAGCATTTGGGCTTTTTCTCGTATTATAGCCGAGCCGAGCACAATCCCTGCTTTTTCTGCTGAGCAACTGCTCCCAGCTTCTGGCTCAGGATCAGCTGATAAGATGGCGTGCTGCTACTGAGCCAAATGAAAAATAGGAGGCGAGAGAGGGGAGTGCTATCTCCTGCGGTCGAGAATATTTGGTGCATAACAATATGGCTGTAGAATTTAGCCCACGAGGCTCTCTAAATTTATTCAATTTGTGAAATTTGTAATGGAAAAATACCCCTGCAGATTTGAACAGATGCGGAGATGCAATTGTGTTAAAGAAAAGTCATGACTTCCCTTTTTCTCTGGCAGAATTCCACCTTCTAGACATATATTTCAGGCCTCTGTGCGGGCACGCTAGTCGTGGTAGTAAGATGCTTGTTGCCACCTCTGACATGCGAAGCTAAACTTAGTTTTAGCAGTCAATATGAGCCATGCTAAAAGTAAATATGTGAGCAGCTTGCCCTGTTTCGCTCTAGAAGGATCCTTGGTCAGCTTTTCTGCTGTACACTCGCAGTGCTTTGGCAAATCACAAATGAGTTACAGTTCATCAACATGCAGTGTGTGTTCTGAAAGACAGCAAGCTAGACCTTTTCAAAAACACTGATGCAATTACAGTGATTGACTGTCTGCTGCTGTCTTCCTCTGTGTGGAGGGTGAACAGGCTCTTGGCTGAGCTGTGAGCTTTGTGGTGGTTGTGGCGTGTGTGTGGGGTGTTTGTGTGTAAAGGCATGAGGGGGGGGTAGCAGGTGACTGTCTGTCCCTCATCACCCCTGAGGTGCTTGTTTAGTCAGCTGAGAGCCTGGATTCAAATGGATGTGATGGCTGGCGAGGGCCATCTGTGCACAGCCTTTTACGCTGAATAACGACACAAAGCCCATGTAGGGAAGCGCAGAATGTGCCTGAAATCACTACATGGAGGTTAAGCAGATTGTTTCAAATAAAGGGCTGTCACAGAGATACATGTCAAGATGAAAAGGAAACAGCTACAGCGATACGATGTACGCCCAGCTAAATATTTTGCCTGACCATTTGAATGTTGTCAGTGTTTTGCTGGCCTGTGAAGAGCCTGATAAATGCCTCGGTTTCTGGGGTGTGTCAGCAGATCCGTGGTGGTGCATTATGGGATGCTCATTTCCTCCTGTTCCTGTCTGTTCTTCGCTCGCTCCTTCACAGAGCCTCGGCCACAGACAATTACCGCCAGTTCAAGCTGGGACACGGCGCTCAGTGTCTGCATGCAATGAAATCAGCTGCCTCCACCACAACCACACAATTAAACTTTCACCATTGCTTTGCCAAACAACAAAGCACCACAAAAAATGTCTGAGACAACTTTTATGTGCCATATAAATCCAGGATTCCTGAGAGATTCTCAGTGTGTTGTACATAGCCTTTCATCCCCTTGAAGGCATACAGTTGTCAGAAGATAAGAACAACTCTTAGATATTCTGTCACCTTTGTTTTTATCTGGGAATACAAAGTGTGTGCGTGCCCACACACACACACACACACACACACGAGCACATGCACACTAATACCCATCCACAACCTCGCTGTAGTGTCTTTGTACATTACATAACTGAGTGGGAGCTATTTCTCCTCTGAGTGCTAATGTTGTTGTCAATCAAGGCTTTATAGTGGCAGCCACTGCACAATCTCTGCAGAGGCAGAATAAAGCTTTTATCGCCTTTGTTCACTCTCCCTTGCCAGTCAAAATGTTCTTTTCTTTTGCTTTTACTTCCAACTCTTGTTCCTCGCTCGCTTTGTGTCTGCGTTTGTTGGAAATGATTTTCTCGAGAAATGTTTACGTTGTCTCACAGCCATGGAACATTTGAGTCGGAGTTGAGGAGCGAGAGGAGGTCAGGTCAACAGAGAGAACAAGCAGGGCCTGTGTTTGACAGGTGTGTGCTATTATTGGAGTCGGCGACTTCGAGTGTATTACACAACTGTGTCGCTCAGGCAGGTTTATTTAGAGTGCTAGCAGAGCCTTCGGTGTATCTGATAACTCGGGTAGAGCATGTCACAACAGGTGTCGTGGGGATAATGGTACAGTAAATAAGAGAAGGGTTTTTATAGCTCAAGGTTGATCTCAAATTTGGAGCGCTCGGAGAGAGCATTCCCGAACTGAATTCTGCGGCACTGGCATGAGAGCGATCCAGCCGGTTGGATCCAACAAAAGCACACTTGTATTTAGCCAAATAAAGTATGCTAATGACAGGTTGTGCTTGATATACTGTATACATGTCTGCTGCTCTGTAATGATATAATCACAGAGCAGAAACGGCAGCCACTCCCCTCCCTTGTCCTCCTCTTCGGCTGGAATGTGCAGGGGGGGAAAAATGATCCAATGTCATCCGGAGTGATGGAAGCTTCTCTGTTGAGCCAGAGGGATATGTTCAGGGGAGGGGGGAGCGGATATTTCTGGTTGAGTGTGAGTTTGAGTAAGTCCGGGCACCGAGCCAAGCATGCCGATGGAGGGGAAGGGAGGGGCAGGAGGGTTTGTAGAGAGAAAAGAAGAGAGATAGAGACCCTTTTCGGCTGGCGCACTGTCAGCTTCACTAGCACACAGCTGCTTCTGGAAAATTCTGCACCCTGCCCTACTAAACCACCAGGCATGACATGAATAACAAGAATGGCCCTAGCCGTCAACAGTGGATACTTTTTCTTTTGACGTGGGCCTAACAGACTGGTACAAATGCCCTGGCCTTGCACATAGTGGAAAAATCAACAATGAGGGGGACACCGGGGCACAATGTGGAAATGAAATCCCGGGTTTAGAAGGCTTTGTCTGGACAAGGACGCAGTTGACACAGACCCTGAGGGCTTTGGAAAAGGCTGTGTAACAAAATGCCAACTGATGTGTTTTGATTGGGTTACTTGTTCACCAGCCAGTCACTAATTGGAGAGTAAGAACCCACTAAATTGCTTTTAGTCAGCACGGAGCCTTTGCAAATTTCCTCTCCATGCTGCATGTGTCATATATGCCCTTGTTCGTACACTGCAGCAGCAAAACAAAGCTGGCAGTTGGAAAATCAGCTAGCTGGTATGTGTTGCTCTATTTCTATCATGACGAGTCAACACCTGTCCCCGGTCTAAATACAGCTTTACCAGCAGTGTGCTCCACAAATGAGATAATGCTACTTCTTATCCATCCATGAGGTTGTTAGCCATGCAAAACCCTCCCTGGTGTTGACATTTCCCCAACCTGTCTGAACACATAGGGCTCCTCTCTGCCTGTCTCTATCCGTGCCTGATAAAGAGGTGACTCATTCACTCATGTACCCTGCTCTCCTCTTCTGCCTGGCAATACTCTTACCCTTAACCCCCCTGTCATCCTTGTCCACAAAGCCTTATGTGTACATCCAGCACATGGAGGATTGTATGAATAGCAGAGACCGCGTGGCTCGCTGCTGACACCTGACATTTTCATGCCCCAGCAAGCCGCTGAGGCGCACATTTGGCGCTTGGCACGCATTCTTCTCCCGGGTTTATCCATCTGTTGATGTAGAGCCCAACCCCCCAGCCACTACTATGTTCTTGTAACATAACACGAGGCTCGGCTTTCCCTCTATTCATCTTAACATGCGAGCGCTGCATGGCACAGACCTCGCCCCCACCCTCCTCCATGTTTTTCTCGGGCTCTTACTCGCTCTCCCTCCCAACCGTGCTCTCTTTCTTTCCCTCACACACACAGACACACACCGCACAATCCACCCAAGTCATTAGTCTTCAGACTGGCATTCAGCTGGTCTCAGAAACCCACCAAGATGGAGAACAAAAAAGTGAGATGGGAATTGCGTGAAGCTGGAGTGATAGTGCTGGCAAAAGACAGAATGTGAGATTGTGTGCAGGCAGGGGGCTTCCTGGCTGCCTGCCAGCTTCCAGCATCAGCACTGCAGCATGTCAATATGTCCGTTGCCAGGGAAACAAGGAGAGCACGCACAGCAACACAGTCCATAGAAAACCTTAGCGTTGCACCCTTTTCTTTCAAATTTAAAATGCTCAGTAAAATTGTACTGCTCTCCTGTCCAGTGAGGCACCTCACCAGGTGGGTCTGATGCACATAGAGCTCATGTCAGCCCCTCGGATTCATACCCCCACCCCCACCCCCACCCCCCCTCTGCACAGGGGTCTCAGCCAGCCAGTAGGAGTCGCTAGTAGTGCAACAACATTGATATGATCCCTCACCAGCTTCCCATCAACAAACATGGCCAATGAATGCGTGATTAAGCCCAAAGGGGCGCTGCTGGGGATTGATATGGGGTCTTTGCAGTTGTGGCCTAAAAGATTTAAGCACTTAATTTTACAGGTAGCACGAGGTAATGTGACCACCTAGCAGCTGGATTTGGAAATATGTAAAAAACAAAGAAAGGTGGCAGAGCTGGCACAATGTTAGAGACTTACTCTACATACATTTTACACTTTAAAAATAGAAAATAGTGCCTTTGAGAGAAATGTGGTCTGTCCATTAAAACATGCCCTTCATGGACTTTGCAGTCAGTGAATCTACGTGTCCTCCCTGCACATGGTACCAGGTTGGTTGATTGTGCCCTGCAGCAAACAGCTTGGCTGTGAGTTATCACCGGCAGGGGTATACTCCCATTGTGAAGGCATTGTGAAAGAATGACCTCCGGTACATCAGGCAGTGCACTGGCTCAGTTGCAGTCACAACTTGCAACATAAGTCATGCGTTTTAGTCTGTTGGACCACAAAGTGCCACAGCAACCTAATCAGTTTGTCTCAAGCTGCGACCTTGATCAAACCTACCCTCTCTATCTCCTTGCAGACACTATTATGGTGGTTTTTTTCAGTTAATAGTGATAAAGTAAAAAAATATATAACTCAGTGTTTCTTTGTGTTTTGATACAATCTGTCACCCTGGACTTGGTTTGAGCTGTGTATTTAACAAAGGTTTTCAAAGTGACCTTTGAGACAAAATTCACTTCCCCTTTATTTCCTCTTGTTCTCAGCTCTATTTTGTGATTTTGATTGTGATTTTGTGAGCCAATAATTCACAAATAAAATAAATGAATGGATGCAAAATGAATACCTACATATTAATAGTGGCTATCTGCTTAAACATATGATTAAAAGCCACTGATTAACTCGCAATCAAATACTCAAATGATGATTACAATACAGTGAAGGCCAATTGCTTTAGTGTCTTTTTGATTCAGTTGAATGTGTGTGTGTGTGTGTGTGTGTGTGTGGTGCTGAAGGACAGTTAAAGGACAACTCAGCCACACCTAGCCTGGCACTCTTATCCAAGTCTGGCTCCGTCTGTGCTCGTATCACTGGAGGGGAAAGGGGGTGTGCCAACTATAGCCTTAGTGCTTTTCGGAACTCTATCTGTGCCTGTGAGTGGTCTAACAGCTGCTGCTGCAGTGTCTGAGCTTGCTCGGGGATGCAGATGAAAGTGCTGATGTGTCCTGTTATTTTGGGCTGTATGGTGCCCTGGAGGCCACAGAATTTTTTGGAGACGAGCGGGTAAGATTGTTGGGGGGTTGTGGGGGTAGGGATGTGCCCGGAGGGGATCGTAGCTGAGAGTTTCTCCCAGAATGCAATGTGACCCTCATTGCCACATGGCGCCGTGGGAATCCTGAGGGGGTGTGAAAATGCTGACAGTACCAGGCTGAGCAATGGGCACAGACACGAGTTCAAAGATGGATGTCTCTGATGATTGGTGGTATTTCCGGATGTCTTTTGTTCTTGAAGGGATGTGCTGCTGATGGCCTGTCATGCTCTAAGTTTTACTCAATGTTTGATCAAAATGACACTTTGTCTTGAGTTTCAAAGTCACTCTTGTCATTGGAAACAAAAAAGGCTCACCTCAAAGACCATTTTATTTAGCTCATGGTCAGCATCAGCAAATGAGTTAAACCTACATGAAAATGAAGCTCTTAAATTGTTCTAAAAATAAATTCAAATTTGCATGACAAGTAGACACACTTCCAGTGAAAAACACGATTATCTTAGATCTCCATATAGATACATAACAGCTTCTTGATGGACCTGGTGATTTTATCATCTTTTAGCTACACTTTATCAGTGAAACTTTGATGATACTAGTAAAAGGTCCCATAATTTTTAATGATCTTAACAGTAATTGTATGCCATTGTTTTCTATTTATAAGGCACATTGTCTGTTATTATTTCATAATAATACAAGGAGCAGTGTGACGTAAGACTTTACAAGCGTCGGCATGTTTATTTGTTCAATATATTACATAATAAATGACATGACCAATAAAACACAGTCATGAGTCAAGAGATTCAGAAGGATTTATCTTTCATTGGCTTTAATGGCTCAGACAAAGACATTGCAGTTCCATTAACAATCAAGTGTTGTTAGAAGATAGAAAAATAACAAAATAAAAGAGCCAAAATATAAAATAAAATTTTAAAATGACTATATAAATATGCAGAATTTATTTCAGCTTTAATAAGGGTAATATTATTAATTTAGATGAAAAATAATTCAGCTATAATTTGTAAAGTTAAAGACTTTTTATTGTGCACCAGACTGGAATTAAAGAGGCCCTGTGGGGTTTTCTTGTAAACAAACAAGTTATGTTTACATCCAGTGTTACTCACCAAAACTTACTGTGTCCTTGTGCTTTAAGGAAGGATTTTGAGAGCACGTCTTTCCTACATAAAACATTTGTAAAAATATTTTTTTCAATAAAATCGTAGAAAATTAATGAAAGATAACATGCACACTGTTAAGTCTCCTCTTGTGGCGCAGGGAATCAAAACCCCCAGAGAATCACATCGAAGAAAACATTAATTCCAGCACAAGCTTATCACCTCTGTATTGATTTATTAAAAAGTGCCAACGTTTTGGTGGCCAGGACCTTCCTCGGGACTTGAAATGTCTGCACTTTTTAATGAATCAGTGCAGAGATGATAATTATGTGCAGACATTAACTTTTTCTTTAAAGTATATACAGTCAGCATTGCTTATATCCATGTTTATGAGCTTCTTCTTCTCTGTCTTTGCTGTTGTTGCAGCACGTTAAAACTGTTCAAGTATTGTGTTACGTGTGTGCAGGAATCCATAAATGAGCAGCTCTAAATTTCAAACTTATTAGTATCAACTTTCTTTATTCATTCAGACTATATGACAGTCTGTTCGCCTGACCTTTTCCCTGCTTTAAGTGGGCACTCCATCACTGTCACTAAAAACAGTCTTTAAGAAATGTCGAAATGCTTTTATGCTCTTGTAACATTTCTTAATGACTGATGATATCCAAATATGTGAGCAATGCAGGACTGACCAGACTAATGTAGTCTGGTACTGCGGTGCTGTGGTTGTTGCAGTCTGTATTATTGACTTGTAAATTGGGTGATGCATGAATTTTATCTCCCTCTTCTTAATTTAACTCACGTTGCATCTGTTGGAAGCCTTGCTGCACAACAGCAGCTGCTACATGCCTGAAATGTTAATGTCAGACATCATACTAGCATTAACTCTCCGCTCGCTGTAAATGTTATCATAGATCTTTGCATAGACATAACACACCCATTTAGATTCAACTCACACGTGGCAGTAATCTCACAGCCCGTTTGGCTTGGCGTCTGAGAGAAAGATGCCATGTCATTTACTTAATTACACATCCCCCACGGCACACACCTTGAAAAATACTCGATTTATTTGGTCGCCACTTACTGAGAATCATCCAGGCTTTCCTGCGTGTTCTTGTCCAGTTCTTCATCAGGGGAGTCTGGTCCATGTACAATATGACACCATATTAATTAAGAAGGATACTTACAGATTGCTTCATAAATCATTTTCCTTCACATTTTCATGCCTGGTCTACCACTGCAATTTGCATCTTGTTCCCCTCATAACAGTGTACATCTCTGTGAGGAGGCAGGAAGACAGAAGACCTGTGGAGGCAGCAGGATCATTGTCATAATATCCTCAGAGGACTTTGACAATAACCTTCGAAGGATCGATAACTGTGCTGACTCACTGATGTTGTTGTCCTCGACATCTGGGGCACTAAAGAGGCGCTTATACCAGGTTGAAAATGAAAGTCGTGATGCAAATTTCCTCCTCATACTAAATCCCAAAGAGTCTCTTGACATTATTTCCACAGCTGGCCTGTATAGGATTTATTGATCAAATTTTTAAAAAATTGCACCAGTAAAAAAACAGGATCATTTTATAGTAAGTTTAAGTAAGAAAATCTTTCTCTCTTTTTATAAAACCTTCTTGCTATATATAAAGGGAATTTTATGTGGTTTTGTTTGGGCATAATATGTGTATGTGTCTATGTGTGCACTGTGTGACTTCAGCAAACCTCACAGAAAAATGTAGCCCTAATTTTCTCCTTTAATCAGATGACAAAGCTTTCAGTGCCAGTTCTCTGGTCACACTATCGCTTATTTTATTAGTATCAACACTGGTTCAATTCTTTGGAGATCTAAATCACGTGGTTGTGAGTAGACAAAGGCCCGAAATCAGACTGCTTTGTTATTTTAGCCGCTCATGTGATCAGTACTAAACACCAAAGGGCCACTCTCAGCCCAACCTCCCCTCCAATCCTCTGCAGACCAACACAGAGAGAGTCTGTTACCAAAGAAAGAAAGGTCAGTGTACTGTGTCGTCACATTTTCAACTCACAGGGCGAATCTTGAAAGAGAAAAAAGGGGCTGCAAACAAACACCCTTTGTTTTCCCTAAAACAAGCCGGTGTTTGTTGTTGTGCCCTGGGCTCTGATGTTATTGCCATGGTTCATCCTCTCTGTGACCTCTGGGCCGATGATTCTCAAACAGCTTCATCAGGAGGTGCGCACCAATTAGAGCACTGATTTTGTTTCACTGTCACACCCACACGCCTTCCCCCCTTGCACAAACACAAACATGCATGCATTCATCTGATATCACAAAAATAGATCAGTGAGTTCACTGTTCTCTGAATCTGGTCTTTTTCCCAGTGGAAAGCTGTGCTACATAGACTCTCTGCTTGCTGGAGCCGCACAAAACTCCATGATTTGTGCTATATTGTCTGAGTGCCGATAAGATCCACGGCAGACATGAGACATAAAACTGATTATATTGCAAGAAAGCACTTTGACATTTTACAGTAAACTCTTAAAATTGTAGCATGCAGCACATGGGAAACTTTGAACTCATAATTCAGCTAACATCTGATGATTCTCAGCTCATGGACTTTTTAAATGAACAAAATATTCTTGAGATTTTCCAATCCGGGTTT
>JAQFJA010000003.1:8051980-8064310 GCA_029874485.1 Naso brachycentron
AACCAGTTTTTTCTGCAAAAGGACTCATGATAAAAGACGTTTTACGAGCTAAAGTAAAATGTTATGTGTTAATATATCAAATCAACAAAGCTTTCCTGACACTCCATGTTTATCTGATCCCACGTGATCCTGGTCTAAAAAAGGTACTTAAATATCTTGCTGTTACAAGTATCAGTCATAATAAAATACAGAATTACACCACAAATAAATTCATAAATGCACACCACAAACAAAAATTGCTATTGTTACCTTGTTTTTGTCCTACAGAAACTAGACGAATCCCATAAAGAGAACATAATTGAAAAGCCTTATCCAGAGACTTTCCTGAAAATGCATGATCAATTCATCTTAACAGCAGATTCACGGGATGCAAAAATTGAGCCTAAGGTATAGTTTGAACTACTTTTATATCTGTGTAGTAAACTGTGGTTCAGTAATGATGAGATGAAAAACAGTTACCCAGGTTTTTATTATTTTAAGCAACAGAATGTAACCTCACTTGCATGATTTGGTAACAGAAGTCTCATTCAAAAGTTTTGGGAAATATTTTATTTATCAATGTAAGGATGAATATAGGATCAATATTTTTAAGAATTCATTTCAACAGCTGCGCTGCTCTTCTTGGATGTAAAATGTAGCTTTATTTTCTCATGTGTGACTTGGATCATCAGGACCAACACACACTGGAAAACTGAAAGTATCATCACAAGTATTGTTTTGTTGCAATAATCTCAAAATTCATCTAACCACAAATATGATGTACATATCAAATTGTCATTAAATTTAATAGAAAAATGTTTCAAGTAGTCAGTGGTATTGTTTTGTATATTTTAAGATTTTAAAAAAAGTTTTCTTTGGTGAGACTTCTATTGTGCTTTTAATTAAAAAAAAACATCTGTGGTTATAGTTTTTCTTTCTCATTATCATTAAATTTCATTTTTTAATTGGCATAACGTATTTATATTGTCTATATCTCTATTTAGTAAATTACTGTCACTGAATATTATGAGCTCCATTTATAATCTTGAGGTAGTAACGTAATTTGTATAAAAAGCAATACAGTGTGTGTATGTTATAAATGTGTTGTCACTACCACCACAATCTCCTTAAGAACATTTAAAAACATTTTAAAAACGGAAAAAAAGAGGCTCTGTTGCATTCTAGTTCAAAGTTAAATTTTCCTGTTTCTCTTTTTGTTTTAATTTGTTTCACAGGAAAAGTTTAAGCTCAGATATTACAGCGAAACACCACAATTCTTTGAAGTGTACATTGAGAATCCAGACAGAAACTTCACACTTGACCTCATACAGAAAAATGACAGTCAGTCAGTGTGGAACCGTGAAATTCGAAAAGGTCAGTTTTAAATATTAACACCACAGTTTATCTCCACTGCCTTTGTATCACTTTCATTTTGTTGGTTTAATGTACTTCATGGCAGAAGCAGATGTTTCTTGTCACTTAAAGGATCATTAGCTCCATATTTGTATTTTCATCTTCTACATTTTTTCTCCAGGTGAATATCGAAGCCCCACTGGTACTGTACAAGGTAAGCCATTTTAAGGAAATCTATATCATCATTATCATTATCATTTCAGAGTCAAGAAATCGCTTCACATCTAGTTTCAGCGTTGATCTACAAATGCCAGAACTTCATTTTCTTTTTTAGATTTTCTTTTTTTAATGACAAAAAGGTTGACCAAAATCTTTGCCAGGCAGCTTTGAAACACAGAGTTTAAAAATGCACTAAATGTGTTTATGGTTGGTAGCATTGTTGACAATGTTGACTTAATTTTTACTGTTGTTCCATCTGTTGTTCTGCTGTCATTTTTTAAAAAATCTTAACAGGAATTATTTGGTTGAGTAAAGGAGAAATAAAAAATAGAATTAAAGCTGCAAGCAGCACTGAACGGCCCCTCGCGCCCCGGCGACCGTCGGCGAGGGCCACAGTCGGGCAAAAAGCGTGTAGTGGCAATGAGCGCTGTCTACAACTCGTCAATTTTGTGAAAATGATACAATAACTTTACTAACAGGCTTACTTCCTGTTCCCAGAAGGGGACGCAATATGCGTGAGCTGTTGTTGGCATGTCTGTCTCCTCAGAGGGGCATTCTAAGCACACATTTAAAATTTGAGACAGATCGAAGAGTGTAAAGTGAAATTACAACAGCTTCCTGTCCATGGCGAATGACGGCATCATCGTGGTGCTGACATTTGATACAACCTCCCATGGTTAATTATTCAGCATCATTACAGTGTAAACATTATTCAGAACATAATACAGCTGAGTCAGTCAAACCTTCAAAGAGCTGCAAATCGTAGCATAAATCATGTCATTTCCTGTCCTGGTGGTGCCATGTCCATGAGTGAATATTGTTACACAGATGTGTTCAGGCTGGCACCCTTGTGAACTGTTTAAAGTTTTGTGCATATAGAACAATATACAATGAAGTCAAAGACATTTTGTTGTTCACAGCGACATGGTCAAAGTGGCAGCCCCGTCACGCCAACACCGTTAATCGAAAACTAAAGATATTAATAACTTTTCATGTCAAAGGTCTGAAGAGTGTCCACACCCTTTTTCGTGACATTTAGATAAAATCTGTAGGAGGAGTTCGTTAAGGTGCGGCACTTGTCAAATTTTGGTCATTTCTTGTCACCAGGAGGGGGCGCTATGAGTATGGCTGAATATCAGCATGTGAATGGCTTCAGGGCGGGGCTGTCATGATACATATAAAGTTTCATTTTCATTAAAATCCGATAAAATTCCTAGGAGTTCATTAAATTCCGATGTCTGCAAATTGCCAAAAATGACATTATTTTGAAAGAAATAGAAATTCTTGATAGAAAAAGGATTCCTTGAATTACAATAGGGCCTTGCACCTCGATGCTCAGGCCCTAATTAAATAATACATATGGATTACATACTTACATGGATGAGGGAAATGAGTTAATGAGCTGAGATGGAGCTGTGTTTGAGGAGTCTGTGTGTGAAACCACGAGTTTGCTTGCTACCTTAAAAATGAGCTTAACAGTAGGCCTAATAGAAAAACTGTTTAAAATATATTTTTGTTATGGTATTTGTCTTTTTTTCTGAGGCAATAATGCCAAACATTTATCTAAACCAAATTATTTTTGATCCTCTCTCTCCTCAGAGGAGCACTTTGTGGATAAACACCAGTGTGCTCTGATCCAGAAAGTGAGCAACATAGGACCAATCTTAGATAAACTCTTAAAAAGTGGTGTAATCCAGCAAGAAGGTTATGATGCAATCCGGGCTATCCCCACCTCTCAGGAGAAGATGAGGGCTCTCTACTCTGGTCCCCTGAAGGCTGGAGGACAAACAGCCAAAGACGTCTTCTACAAAATTCTTGAGAAGGAGGAGCCATGTCTTGTTACAGACCTGAAGAGGAAGGAGGCTTAAATACTGGGACCATGGCTAAATATGCTTTTTTGGACCAAACAGAGACTCTAGCTACCTTGACGTGATATTTTTAAAAATTAAGAGAACTTTTTGGAAAATATTCATTCTGGTGCTACATCCCTTTTTGTAACATTTAAAGCTATATTTTTCAGCCTATAATCATGTCAAATGAACCAAATAAGGATGCTCAAACATTTTGTCAAGGAACAATAAATTTGTGCACAGCAGGACTGTGAGCCAGTGCACAAAAGTTACATTGCATATCAAGTTACAAAATTGTAAAAACTTCAGTTAAGAAGATTCATATTCTGGCAGTTGCAAATTTAGGCTTCAACAGCTGAAAAGAAAACAAAAACCCTGTCAGTTTGTTCGAAAAATAATTCTTGTCTTCCCTGCTATGAAGAAACATTTACACATCCAGTAGCAGGAAGCAGCACATTTATCATTTACACAAGTTATGAAATAACTTTTCATTTAGGGCTTTTTTTTTTTTTTTAAATAATGTATTAAAGATATTCAACATTTTAACATCTGAGCTCAGTATGTGTGTGTATTTGCTATACAAGCAGAATATAAGATATATGTATCTCTTTAAATTGCTTTTTTTAAATCAATTTCTTTGTATTAAAAAAAGGTCTGATTTTAAGGCATTTTGCAATTTTTTTTGTTTGTATGAAAATGTAGTTACTCCGTTACACCACTAGAAGGAGAATCCAACAAATGAAGTTCCAGTTGAAGTAGAACTTTGAGAGGCTCAAATACGGTGTAAAGGCAAGATGTTGTGTGTGTGTGTGTGTGTGTGTAAAAACTTTAATAAAACTCAATACATGCAAGATGTTTCACTTACAATATAAAACGACCAGATGTACATAATCACACATAATCAGGAAAATTCATTCAAATTTTCAAATACAAATTATTTCGACTGACCTGCATATGGTAAACAGTTCATGGTCAAAGTTGTAAATGACCTGATATATTCAAAGACACAGTACATATGCAAAAAACACTTAGCATTAGCATATTTTAATTTAACAAGACTTTTCAAATTGCTTTAGACCTCAAACGATTTTAAGAAAAAATATTATTATTAAAAAACCAACAATAATGGAAGGAAAATACCATTGGTAATCTCTAAAAACCTTAAAAACATCTCCCCTTGTTCTGTCATACCTCATCTCAGCTGTAACTGGAAAATACAAAAAGTCATAAAACTGAAATTGGGAATTAGCTGACTCATCTGTTGCTATCACACAAACTAAGGTATTTCATATTCATTGCTACATTATTTTGATGCTGAACAGTGTTTAATCGTACACTTCTGTTTAAAAAATATTTAAAATTCTATGGAACTGAAATCAATCAAAAATTGAAAACATCTCACATATGCACATTTCCTCTCACTTTTTAGTGTGAGAGATCCCAGTGTAATTATTTGTTTGACAAAAAACATTCATGTATAGTTGGTCAATAGGTAAATCTGAATATGTTCTGCAACAGGTTCATTAGGATGAAAATAAAGGATTCTGAATTTATCAATTTAATAGCAGAATGGTTTTTAACCAGCATCGATTAAAAAGCTGAAGGCTGTGGTTTGTTCAGACAGATGTGTCTTCGCTCACATTCCGGATCCATGCAGACTAACGTTCATCCACACAGGGTTTCTATGCAGAGAAAGAAAAAACAGTGACATCAGATCATAATCAACCATTTTACATTAAGATAATTCATTGGTGGCTTTTTAAAGAAAATGTCATTCAAAAGCCTTGATGAAAAATGAAACTAAATCTGCTCAAAAGTAAAACATGCAGCTATGCGAGTGTCTCTATGAAGCTGAACAATGGCATAGTATTGCTTTAAGCTGAATGTCATATCTGCATGCTAACATTCTTACAATTGCAATGCTAATATAATAGTGATAACAGGTGTAGTGTTTATCATGTATATCTGATAGCTTTAGCCAATTAGCATCAAACGCAGGGTACAGCTGAGTCTATTGGGAATGTCATTAGTTGTGCATTATTTTGTAAGTATTTCAGAAGTATTGGATAAAATAAAGTTCTGACCTGAATATTTGATTTTGCAATGGAAATATTTGTTCAAAACA
Source organism: Naso brachycentron (assembly GCA_029874485.1). NCBI lineage: Eukaryota > Metazoa > Chordata > Actinopteri > Acanthuriformes > Acanthuridae > Naso > Naso brachycentron. Next base: position 8,057,507 of record JAQFJA010000003.1, read on the forward strand.
CACACCAACAATGCATTACTGAGAGTCAAGCTACCGACATTACTAACAGTCAGCCAAAGGTTTTAAGTGATGAACACTCACTAATACAACAATACAGTTTGAAGTTAACACGGTGATGCAAACAACTGGTGGCTCATAAAGCTAAATGATGACTTTAAAAACACAGAAAAATGTTTATATTAAGTTATGATGGTTTTAAGAATCTGCTTTATCTGTCTGTTAAAGTGATGACTTCTTATTTACACAAAGAGCTTCATTACATGACAGGAAGTCATTTAGGTTCTATTTTCTACCTGTTTTCTAGGTTCAACACACACACACACAAACACACAATGCACAGTTCTGTTCGTATCACGGTTTTGAGTTCGGCTTGGTTTACGTTTTTCTTTTTTCTTTTTTAAACGCTTAAGAAATACATAAGCAAAAATATGTAGCCTAATAATCCAAAATTTACAGGATTTAAAAATCAGTTATTCTTAGGGACACGTCATGTAATCATGCAAAAACTGAAAGAATGAGGTTCAGAGAGATGCTCACTTGTATGGCTCTCATAAAGGCGGTGGGTTTGCAAAACAGAGCTTTTCATCTTCCATTCTGAAGGAATGTAATGGGCAGTCACAGTTAGGAAACTTTCAGTGGCCTTGAATATCCATCCATCTGTATTAGGAGCTACGTAGGCTGTGTCAGACAATTCTTTGACAATGTTGTGTTGTGTCTCTTCATAGAGTTAAGGAATAACCGTGTTGCTGAAGTGTTGGCGGGAGGGAATATTATAATGCAGCTGGAGTACTTTAATTAAATGCTGAAATCCCTCGACACCCACCACGGCAAAAGGCTGCATATCTTTTTGCTGTGAACTACCCCGATGCCTTTGTTATGACTTTTGCCCTGTCTGACTTTTCACTGATTGTCTGTGGGGGAGTAGAAGTTGTTCTCTCCTACCCAACTCTCTCCTCCTTTCACTGTCAATTGGCACACTGGGGTGATGTCTCCGAAGATAAGCCAACATATTGGAGGTGTTTCCACTAGCGTGACCGACACGTGTTGCACAGCGCTTGCACACCGTAGCAGTTTTATCCACCACTTTCTTACCACCATCATAGGTGGCACTAAATCCAAAATGCTCCCACACAGCAGACCTTTGTCTTTGCCACTTGCCATTTTCCACAACTGACCTGCTGCACTCTATACTTCAACCCTCCGCCTGTGCGCCTAATGAAAAAAACGTTCACTGGGTTACTGGTGCAAAGCGCATGTTGTGCATGTCCTGAAAACCAAACACGCGCACATGCCCCAAACCGTTACAAGCGAACAGAACGGGACGGATTGTTTTCATGAACCGTTCCATTTCAATTAACCATGTTTATATCTTCATCCAGCAGCATTACCTGCTTATCCTTGATAGAGGTGAGGTTAACAGTTTATTCTATGTGCATTTCAGGACCTCAAAGGTACAGAGAATGTGTGCAGAGAGGCGGAGACTCAGAACTTTCTTGTTGTTACACAACAGTGAAGTGAAGAACTATAGACCAATACCTGAATTCAAAGTTTATGCTTTATGATTTCAGCAAAACATTTTTGGAATAAATGGTGCTGCTAATATACCATCAATGTTTTTAAGAGTTACCTTTGGATCAGAGTTGGTGTCTTACAATGCATTAGCAAGATCGTTCCTGTTTATTTTCTTGAAAATCTCCTTTGCCACTTCCACAAAATGTTGGCTGTAGGTATGAAACATCAGATTCACCAGGTCTAACTCGTCTGTCTTCTCCAGTGTTCCACCTGGGATGCGTGGGTGGCCTGCCAGGACGTCACCAGTCTGCAGGAACCACTTAAATTTTTTGAATTCTTTCTCTTTTAAATCTTCAAGCATTTCCATAAGCGTTTCTCTGTCTGCTTTGTTTGTTGCCTAGGATTTAAAGAAAAATAAACAATGTGATGGGACTATATCTATTTGCCGACAACAGCTTAGCTCAAGATATTAGCTTAGGTTGTGCGTTTAAGAACCAAAACAGAAATTACTGCCTCAGAACAGACCTGAGCCTTAAGTGGGTTTGATGAATCAGTGGATATTACTGAGCCACCTGTGCTCAGTGACGTGCTTTGTGACCTTGATTTACTGGACTCCCTCGAGGAAAACAATGAGAGACATGAGTACAGCTTTGTCAGTGTACAGCTCCGAGGTCTGCTTTCTTACTGGTGATAAAAGGTGTCCTTACCATGTAGTTGATAGTTCTGACGATGTGGGTGGTGCACCAACCTCCAACCCTGTTGATCTTAGGGACACCTAAAATTTAAGGAGTTTAACATAATTTAAGACATAACTATTTACTGTAAATTTTCACCTCAATGGAGCCATTTTATTCAGAGGATTTCAAAAACAGCTGGGCTTCACATCTGCAGCAGTTAAATAAAGTGCAAACACCAGAGCGAGAAGAATGCCCTATTTTAGTGGTTTATGGGGAATGTTTTCAAAATGTAAGCACAGGCTGCCATGAACATTGTCCCTGTGAGTATTAAAGGGATATTCTCAAATTTTTGACACACTGCCTTATTTTCAACTTCTCCACTCCTGTTCCTATTATAAGAGACCATTTTTAGCTCACATGATGTAGTACGGAGTTTGGACAGCTCCCCATTAAGCAGTGAATGCTAATGCTAATGCAAGTCAATGGACCCGGTAGCATTCTATACCAAACTCTGATTAAACACTCCAATCTTATATAACGACAGTCTATTGAGGCGAATTTTAGTGTTCACTGAATAATTTTAGAAGACACACAGTTTCTTTCATTTGTGGCTGAGTAGCAACAGGAAGTAAACAATTCAGTAGCTTCCTGTCCCTACTAATCCTGAACGGAGCCACAAATTAAAGAAATTCAGCCATATTTTGACTATTCGACAACTACTCGAATGTGCCTTAATAGATTGCAATTATTGACTTGCTTTGGGTGCACTTTAATCTGACTTTGGTAGAGAATGCTTCTGGGTCCACTGACTTACGCTAGCATTAGCATTTACAGCAAAATAACTAGCCGCCAAAACTCCGTACTGCATCAAATGAGCTGAAAATGGTCTCCAACAGATGGGACTGGAGATTTGAAAATGAGGCCCTATGTTGAAAAAGTCATGAGTATCCCTTAAAGAAGAGAGAATGAAAACAAGTGCCAGTAGCTCTGAGCGGTACTTGCTTTTGATCATGGTCAATGCAGAAAATCCAAACACGCGCAGGTAGGTGGAGGTGAAGGGAATGAGCACTTTTATAGCCTTTTTGGAGAACTCTTTCTCACACTTTCTCTGCTCTGCACCAGATTCTTTCTCCTCTCTCACTGCATGTGTTACTTATCAATCTATTCGCCTCACGTTACTCAGCTAGCTTAGATGTAAGTTATTTACAGATTGCTCTGCTGTTTCTTTTTTCTTTTTTTTTCTTCCTGCACCTCCACTGAAGTGCTCTGGCAGCTCTGGAGACTTACCTCACACTTTGAAGAATCAGGATGAAATCTGCGGTTGAACTTCTGCTTTTCTTCCAAACCTTAAGCTGTCAGCTAATTAAGTACATGTAGCTTAAACTAATCCAGTCTAATACTACTGTCCTTATAAAGTTTAGAATGTTTAGCTGAAACTAAGAAGTGCTGATCACTTAATGTTCATTTCAAAGGCAGTATTTTGTGGTACTGTTGAATTGTAATGTGTTATACTGAGAGGTGTTTGTACCATTTTGTTTACCTCGGCCTTCATGATAATATTCATGAAGACAGGATTTGTGGCAGGAGTGTTTTCTTACACTGCATTTGGTTTAGCTGGCTGTCCCTAATAACTGGCGACTGAGGGGTAAATTCACTAAGTAATCCGTTGCTCATCCCTTGCAACCACTATCTGCCCTGTGTTAAGATCTGATTCACAAAAGATTTAACGCCAATGAATTTACAGTGACGACCCTTAGAAATTTGTAGTTTTCATCTTTTCAAAAATGCTAATCATCGTCACTCCAACTGCAGGTGGCTTTTCCCACAGGTGTTTGTGGATTGAAATTTAGATGAGTTTGTTTTTTTGCATATTAATTCTTATTATAAGGATAATTTCGATTGTATATCATGTTCTACAGCATTACTATAATGAACGGCGTAGTTCTGAGAGCTGGAGATCATTGCTCACACACCACTACCTGAAAACAGTGATAAACAACAAAGGTGCATAGGCACTCAGCTAATCCCCCGAAAAACACAAAAAACATTCATTTTAAAAGATTAGAAACTCATCGAATGTTTAATGGTGTCCTCTTAATACCAACACTAAAACACCAAGTTAAACAATGGCTTTTAAACCAGAAACGGCTCTTTCAACTGCTTCAACGAACAAACAAACAGCTGTTTCCCAATTATAAGCCACTGTTTAACTTCGTGTTTTAGTGTCATGACATCAGCGGACATGAATGAACACTGGGTGACTTTCTCGTCTCTTAAAACGAGCGTTAATTGTATTTTTCAATGGATTGGCTGAGTGCCTATGAATCTCCACTGTTTTGAGGCATTTTAAGTTGGCAGTGATGCCAGTAATGTGCTTCAGTTCTTAGTACTGCATTAGCATTTCTCATAATAATGTTCTAGAACATTTTATATGATTGTAAATATCCTTATGAGGCTTATTGTGCAAGAAAAAACCTTCTCCTTTAGAAATGCTGGAGAGTTACACAGTTTCCTTTTGTCTTTGTGCGTGTTTAGTGCCTGCAGAAACCGCACAACTCTCCTCTGAAATTGATGGAGTGTATATTTGTGTATATTTGACAATGTACAGAGTAGACGGGTAAAGAGAGTAGAAAAGGAGAAGAAAACATAAAATACCTGGCTGTCCCAGTCTGAATGTTTCTGAAGAGCAGACACGGCCACCTGAGCTGCATTTTGTTTGGCCTCTTTGATGCTCTTACCCTCTGCCACAGGGTAGTCCTTACCGTCAATCACTAACTTGAAGAAAAATCTGTTGTGTTTTTGTAAAGGAGGAAACAGTTTCAAACATTTGATAACATATTAACAATGTTTACATCTTAACACTGATCAGGAGTTTGGTTTTTCCACTCACCGAGGGTCATTAGGTGGACCACATCTGCTTACTTCAGTGTATGAACAGCTGCGGTTTGTTTTCTGACAGTAGCGGTTGACAAGTCCTTGGTAATCTATCTCTTTGACGCTGCTGCTGGAGCTCACACCGAGGCTGCTTATCTTATTACTGTAATAAACAAGAAATATTTCACGCTGATGAAGACATTAAAAACAGACAGTGCATTTCTATCGTGATTCACTCACCAGATTTCAGAAGGAGTTAGTTTCTCCTTTTGTTGACTCGATGCAGTCTTGAAAATTAAAAAAAACATAAAGTTTAAGATGGTTCTGCAGTGGACTGCTCGGTATACAAGACCACCACAAACCAAAGCAATGATTAAACTGGTGTTAATGACTAACCTCTGTTGTTTTATCCCCATATATGACATCATATACAAGCTTGGCTGCTTCCTCCTTAGCTTCCCTCTTTGTTTTTCCAAAGCCAGCTGGATACTCTTTATCACCAACCATGAAGCTACAGCAGCTAGTATGGTTAAAAAAACAGTAGTGCATATGAAATGAAGACAGAACAACTACAAATGAATTACAGAGGTGCAGACTTACTGAGTACTATTATTTGGCCCAGCCTTTGTTGGCTCCACAACCTTTATTGTCAGGCTGTTCTTCTGACCATACTCATTGAGCCAAGATACGTAGTTGATGTCAGTGTTACTTGTCTGATGAACTGGTGCAGCAGAAGCTCCTGCTGCCTCCTCTGTCTGCTTAGACAATAAATATGCATCGAGGAGATGTATGCAAAACTCAGTTGTGACCTTAACATACCGACAACTGAAACTGCTGTCGAGTCAGCCTCCACTTCGTTTTGTGTTACAGTCACGACCCGGGCTCTAAAGGCCGTGACACATAGAGGGAGACGCAGACAGAAGGCAAGATTATAAATAATTTATTTTACAAAAACATAAAAACAAACAACTGAAATTAACTAAGAATAAAGTGGGGTGTGAATCGTCAGAAAAGTCAGTGTTGTGTGCGTGTATGCATGAGTGTGAGATGTGGTGTGTGAGAGCGATGTTGCATGCTGACAAGCCAGAGACAAAATGCGCAGGTTGGAGAGAGTTTTTAAAGGAGGTTGACAGCACAGAGCCCAGGTGATGCCAACCAGCAATCAGGCTGCTCCGCCCTCCAACTAACAAGCTGCTGCATGGAAAGTAAACACAAAACAAATTACTATAAGGCCAGGGGCCATCACAGTTACTCACGCATATAAGGCATTACGGTAAGAAAGACAAGCTGATTTCAAAATAAAAGTGACTTTCCCTTGACTGTGATGTCACCTTCACTGAGTTACTCTAAGCAAATGACGAATTAATACTTAAAGGCCCAGTATGTAACTTATTTGGCTTTTTACTAGCAAAAATCAAATATTGCTTTCATAAATACGTATGTTACCGAAGTCAAAGCACAATCGCATACAAATGAAAACTTTCTCGTTCCCTAAAATTAGTTGTTTATGTATACATAGGTGGAGGCGAACCCAACTGCAGGCTACCATTTTGCATCGCCATCTTGAATGCGGTAGCCAAAAGGGGACAAACTTCGCCTTTCGCGTTTTACCTTTAAATCCCCGCGTGTTGTCGGGGGCGGGGAGGAGACTCAGAGACGCGAGTGACTGTGTTGGTAAAAGCTCCCTGCGGTTCATATACTTTCCCTTTCCCTTGAAATGGAGGACCATGGATACGCTTTG
>JAQFJA010000003.1:8066249-8080880 GCA_029874485.1 Naso brachycentron
CACAAATCCTTCAGGAGGTTTCTGGCTTCTGACATCATCCCAAATCTAGAATTCAGGCAGTGGTAAAAGAGAGGAAGAACATGAAATTTTTCATGAAACAAATTAAGAAGCTGTCCAATGGGCCTTTTTCAAAGAGGACCAGGGTTGCAAAAAATCATTTGAAGCTTCTAACACCGTTTTTGAGTAAAACTTCGACACATCATCATCAACCTACAAAAAAGCAAAATTTTACCTCACATTACTCACCCAAGTCTGACAATGATCATTTTTGTAGTTTATTCTGCTGCTTGCTACTGCAGACAGGATAAAGAGAATAGAGATCTACTTCTGTATCCCACACGGTTAGAAAATAAATTCTCTCTCTTCTCCTCTCTTCTCCTGAGCTCTCCAGCTCTGAGCAGCTGTCTGCCAGCGTCTGTCCCTCAGCACACGTGCCTCCTCCCCGACATGACACTCTGCAAAGCCCTGCGATATGCTATAAGCCTACACACTCCCATGATGATTCAGAATTTGAACCTCAACATAATAAATGAGGCTTTGAACGATTTGGTACAGCCCTGCAAGAGACATTTGGACATGTCACTGTGGAAAAGTTGGTCAATGTATTTAGGGAAACGGAATTGCGCCCCCCCTCGGATAAACAGTTGATGATGGATGGCTGGATGGACAGTACAAAAAATACAAGTGTAAATAGTAATATCTGTAATATGCAATACTTCCCCCACTATGGCTAAATCAAATCTCTAATATGAAGAAGGCCTTTGATGTATTGGATTTAAAATGTCTGCCACAGCTAACAAGCTAACATTAGCTGTAGCATGAGACTTGTTGGGAAGCAACTCCATTGCAGCCTCCCCTCCCCATTTTTGCTGTGAAACACTTTTTTTTTGTTGTCGCTCGCTTTTCTAAGTCCAGTTTAAACCGAGATGAAATGGTTGGAGGGAAAGTTGCAGCAGAGTAAACTGGTCCGTCTCAGCTTGAGCTCGAGCCGACTGACAATGTCGCTTGAAGACACTGTTGTCAGCCAGCCAGAGCGTAAGGCACGAACAGCTAATCAGCTCATACTGACGTCACCTGTCGCTAAGAAGCGCAGCACGGACTGGCCAATCAGGACAGAGAATACAGAGTGTCACTGATTGGGCAAATTGAACAGGAGTAAGAATTTTTACCAATCCTCAATACAGAGGCATGGGAAAACAGAGATCTTGCGATACTCTCTGACCACGTTTCTTACTAATAGCTGTCTAAAGGTATTATGACTTTTTTTTTCAAATAGAAAACAAAAAACAGTAATTGATGTTTACCCCAACTGCAGCTTTAAAGTTAGAGGCATTTATCAGTTAACACATAATGATGTTCATAGCATGATTTTTTTTTTATCCTTGGGTAACTCACCGCTTTTCTTTCAGTGGAGACGTTCCAAAGAAGCTCAAAATATATCAACCCCAAGGAAAATATATCCACCTTTCGGTCATACGTGGTCCTGCTCCTCTGTCGTAAAACAAGAACACAATATTAATACAAATAATACAAAGAGCACCTACAAGGCAGAACATATCATTTTTGGCACAAGGGATCTGTCACTTAAAACAACAAAAACAAAAGATGTAGTTTGTTAATGCAGTGAAGTAGTGCGTGATCTGTGTCATTGGGAAAAAGCCACCATAGCAGATGTAAATCTGATCCACTAAATGCTGAAAGACGAGATAATGCAATAAAGATTTAGTAATGCCACTTCTGAGTCACTTCCTTCGTCAGTCTCTGACTGGTTTTACCCCGAGAGTTAACCACAGTAAACAAAATGAAACAACGCACCATCACCTTGATTTAAATTACAGATTTCTCTCAGTTTGAATATTGTTGGAAACATTTCAGATGTTACAGTATACATCTTTACAACTTACATAACAAAAAACAATCACTTTTAGATTCTAATGTGAAAATGTTACATTGTATACATTTAAAGATTCAGTGTGTAGGATTTAGTGGCATCGAGTGGTGAATTCACAGTTTGCTCACATCTGAGTATCCGTCCACTCACCCTCCCCTTCCCTGCAAAAAGCAAAAGGCCCTCTCTAGAGCCAGTATTTGGTTTGTCCATTCTGGGCTACTGTAGAAACATGAAGATGCAACATGACAGACTCTTTGAAGAGGACCTGCTCTCTCTGTAGATATAAAAGGCTCACTCAAAGGTGATAAGAACAAAACGATTCTTATTTTTACAAACAAACTTATGAGTATTAGATTCGTTTTCTCTCATCTTTTATACTTACACACCGCTCAATCCTACATACTGGACCTTCAACTCTAAATCACCAGTTAAGTTTTTGTTAGAAAAGAAGCCTCTCACCTGTTCAGGGGCCATGTAAGACGGGGTTCCTTTGTACACCGTTCTCTCCATCTGGTTTTCAGCATCGTCATCAATCTCCTCAGTAACCAGACCGAAGTCTCCAATCTTCACCATGCAATCTCTCCCAAACATGATGTTAGCAGGCTGACCGTGGGAAAGAAATAAACAAACATGTAGCTTCATGACCAATTGGAGATTTAATGAATGTTGATATGATTCACGCTGTCTCACCTTCAGGTCTCTGTGGATGAAATTCTTTGAGTGCACGTACTCGACTCCACAGACTATTTGCTGAGCAATGCTGAGACTTTCTTTTCTTCTCTTGGAGTCTCGCAGAGATTTCTTCACATTCTGAGCGTTCTTCTCATCTATCCACACTCTAAGTGTTTTGGTCTCACACAACTCCATCTGAATATAGAGGTACTTGATCGATGAATTTCCGATGGACCTAGAAAAGTACAAACAGAAAAACGTACGTACAGTCATGTTAAGGCATTGTGTGACGTTTTCATCTCACAAAAGTTCAGTTGTTCGTATGTCTTCTCACATACAGAAAATACTCGGATGGGTTTAGGCAAGGGGTGGCAAGTGTGTAGGAAGCATAAGGCGTGTTTTGCTTAGAGTTCTGTCCCTGCCTTTCAGTCTTCCAGGATGAAGCTATTGCAGCAGATTTTTGGCAACTGAGGATCAAGTGGACCAATCACAACTGTTGCAGTGTGCGTTACTGTGACTCGTAGTTACATTTCTGCAGAGGTGCATGTCAGCCTACGGCCTAGGGTAGGCCACAGTGCCATAGTTACGGCGTTGGTTCAACACAGAAGCATGAATCAGGCGAGTGTAAAGCAGCTGCACTGCATGCACTTACTGGTAGACATCAGGGGAGAAAGAAAGCTGCAGTGTTTTGTATCTTTGTCCAGCAGCCAATGAGACCATCAACACACTAACTTACTCACTGTGGCTATTGTGCATTACACTTACTTAGTACTATAGAGCCGGTAGGTTAAAGTCTGCACCAAAACACTGGGACGTTTGCTTATACACACACAGCTCATCCAGGTGAGGCCAACAAAATACTGTCTAATGTTAGCAGTGCATATTTAAAGGAACCTACTGACAGTTATAGTAGCAGCATCTGATGTACTGTACACATGTAATTCGCTGAAGCTAATTTGAAACACCAGAGCATGATGGGCACTGACACTTCAATTATCAAATTTAAAATATAAACCTACCCTAATATTTATAGTGGTAACTCAAGTGGACAAAAATTCAAACATATTTGTTGTTTTAATAAAAGCATGTTTTTAGTAAGGATTCAATAAATGGATGGGACCTACTGTGAACTGCTGTAACTGCCAGCTGTGCCGTCAAACTGGTATCCTGAGGTCTCGTCCCAACATGTGTAGTATCGAACAATATTGCAGTGATGGAGGTCTGACAATGCCCCCACCTCTCGTAGTGCTTTTCTGAACCAAAGGCAAAAACAACATGACTCAGTTAATGAAACTATCAGCTTTTTTATAAAAAGCTTCTACAACTGGTTTCTTCTGTTGTTTCTAAAAGACAAAGCTCAAACTTGACTTACTCTTTGAAGCGGACGACTTTTATGGCATAACACTTATTCAGCAGTTTTTGTCTTGCCTTGAAAACCTGGCCAAAGGCTCCGTGGCCGAGGCACACTATGGAGTCAAATTCGGATGTAAACCTGTTGAGTGTTGTTTAGGGCAAAAAACATGACTATTCATACGTTAATTTCTGTAAATGTAAAAATGTCTTGATCATATTTCACTACAGAAAACACAAACTTAAGGCCACAGCAGCACTAAAATCGTGCTAATATCACAATTAAATTTTTCTTTTTTCATACCTTGACGTTACCGATGTCGTAGTTGTTTTCTCGCTCTGACTTTTTCCGGCATTTTTGCCATTCTTGGCCATTATATTCTAAATAAATGAAATAAAGTCATGATTTAGGGCTTAAAATGTTTTAACAAAAAACCAACAAGATAAACTGGCATGATTAATATCTTCTTCCTTTACCTCTTTGCTGTGTCTACTGGCATTATGGAAGTTTGCTGCAATTCTAACATGACAAGGAATATTACGATCAGTAACAACTTCAGGTGAAATATTACAAACTGTAGCTTTACAGTGGGTCTCAACAGATGATTTACCGTATTTTGGGCTTCACGTCAGGACTTTGAATCTTTGTAACAGGAAGAAGAAAATACAGTCAATTGTGTTTTAGTACTGATACATTCAAAAATCCAAAATTAAACAAATACATGTTTGCCTCTGACTTTGAAGGGGTTCAATATAAGATGTTAAGTGGACTTTTTGGAGAAATGGAAGCTTTTACTGCATTCACATGTATGATTGTGGTTTCCAGTGTGAAACATGCTGCCTTCTTTTAGAAAAAATTTTTCAGAGGAGAACAGGGGACTGACAGAGGGCTTCATCGCATAGTGCGACGACAACCACCTGAAGATTAGGGCCCAACCGATATGTGATTTTTCAGGCTGATGCCGATATTAGAGAGTAAGAAAATTCCAATATCTGTCGATAATCTGTACATAAATTTTGAAGGTGGTTATCAAATATGCATGACAAAGATATTTAATGAAGGCAGGATATCTAACACACTTTGCTCCAAACATCAGTGTACTGAACAGTAAACACTTCGCTTATTATCAATTACATGATGGACCACCCTTTGCTGGACAAACTACGTAATTACACTATTTTAAATTATTGTCAAAGCTTTTTTTTCCAGCCTTAAAATACAGTTTTAATATTGACACTTATCAGAGAACGTATACGCTGATACCGATATATCTGCAATAGGCCAATATCAACGAACCGATGCATCGGCTGGGCTCTACTGAAGATCAACACCAGCAAAACCAATGAGCTTGTGGTGGGCCTAAAATATGGATGTCACGGCAAAGATGCTACAAACCTGGATGCTTTACACACATCTTCAACCTGTCAGCACACAAGAGCTAAACAATCAGCACAGTTTAAAGGGGGGCACTCAAGATTAGTGTCACGATTCAGTATTCAACCAGAAAGTGACATAAGGTCAAAATCTCCCCTTCTTTAAAGACATTCCTGAGATGTCACGTTCATGAGATTGGGTTGGAAGGATGAACAGACAACCTGGAATAATAACGCCTCCAGCTGCAACAGTCACTGGCATGGAGGCTTAAATCAACTGATTGACTGGTGTGCTGAGAACTTGATTCACTTGACTGGAATCCTGTCTTTTAATTGTTCGCTCTGACTGAATGCATGAGTTACCTTTAGCGATTACCGAAACGCATTCTGGCAATGTATTAAGTTACTTTAAAGGATGTCAGTAATCAAGGACGAATAAAGAAATGATTCAACTGCTACATTTGACTGAGAATTACAAACTGATGAAACCAAAACAGTATCAGGGAATTGCAAAGGAAATAACAGACCTGACCCTTGGGAGGAGTCGATGAATTGGTAAAAACAATCAAGTCACTTGTAGCCGAAGGCACAGATTTGGATTCAGGGGACTCCCTTGGAGAGTACAATGAGAGCCATTAGTAGAATATTATCAGCATCAAACTTTACCATCCAGTCCTCGGTTAGTGCCTTACAGTGGGCTTTGTACAGTCGACAGCTTGGCTGGTGCAACATCATCAGTCACAGCGGGCCCAGACACCTGAAAGCACAAATGGCAATGACAGTTACACTCATATAGCACATTTAACTTCAGTTAAACTTTATGTGCTTTACATTGAAAGACAAAAGAACAAAAGCATAAATAAGAGAATAGAAATCACAAACATAATGATATAAAATATTTTAAAAAAGGAGAAACTAAAGCATAGAAAGCAAACATCCAACGTACACATAACACAGAGTGATAAAACCCAGAAACAGTGACAAAATCAAATAAAAACCCTTCTCTCTAACATAGTTGCACGGGTAGCTCACTGCACAGGAAGCTGGGGTTGCCACGCAAGTATGCACAAAGTTACAGCAAACACATATTTGTGTTTTCAGACCTGATGTGCTGAGACAGATCAAGCTATTGATTTTCAATCAATCCCAAAAGGCTGGCACCTGGTTTAGCTGCCTTAGCACCCTAACAATGAGAGAAGATACTGGAGCAATATCCCTGCTTATGGCACCTCGCATTTAAAACGTACCTGTCCAGACTCAAACACCCATGTAAACAAAGAAGAGCACTAATATAACTGAACACGACTTTAACAATGGCACAATTAAAGGCAATATCCGGGTAAATGTTCATAATCACTCTAAATAAATGTAAATAATCAACCCATCTTTCGGCATGCTTTCCACTGTGTCTGTGTGTCGCTGCATCCATGTCCTCATCTGTGTCGCTAGGCAACCATTCAGCTAAACGTAGCAGGAGAACTACATTGCTTGGCAGAAGAATGATTATTTGATATCAATACATGATTGTATATTTTGTTGCTGTGTGTTTATTTTAAGAAACCTTGCCAGATATATGTAGTAACTGTTTTATAAAAGCAACAAGCCTAGCGAGGCCGTGGTTTACAGTGATTTTAGACCAGCTAAGAGGGTTTTAGGCATTCTCATGAACCATAGCCTCTTGGGACTTTTTGCTTTAATTTATCACATTAAAACAAGAGAAAAAAATGAATTACCTTGCTGTCCCAGTCTGACTGTTCTTGAAGAGCAGACCAGGCCAACTGGGCTGCCTTTTGTTTGGCTTCCCTGATGCTTCTTCCCTCACCCACGGGGTATTCCTTATTGTTAATTACTAATTTGTAGAAAAACCTGTGCAAACAGGGAGGAAATATTTAGATAACTGTGATAATATTTCTTTCTAATATCTACCAAAAGTTTTCAAACAGTGCCTGTGGCATCTGTTCAGGCTACAGTCGGTCATACTCACTGAGGGCTGTGTGGTGGACCGCATCTCTTGTCAAAGACGTAATCGTGAGTGCGCCTTGTTTTCTGACAGTAGTTGTTGACCATCCCTACAAAATTTATCTCTTCACCTGTCGCTTTCACGCTCGCGTTCTGTATATCGTCACTGTAACGCCAAGAAAAATCAGACACCAGTTAAAACCTTGGATAAACATACACAAACCAGACAGAATCCAAATGTTTGTGCTCACCAGATCACTTCCTCCTCTGGTTGATGTGTTGAGATGCATTTCTCCTCTCCAGTCTTAAAAGCGGAAAAGTATAAATTTACTATGATTTAGAGATGAGTCAGGCCTGTCCTTCTCTCTGCACCTTTCTACGACTTTATTTAAGCTAAAAGAAACTAGTGTTTTTTACTACTTACCTCTGTAATTTTACTCCCACATATCTCATGATATACCAGCTTGGCTGCTTCTTCCTTAGCTTCCCTCTTTGTTCTCCCAGTGGCAGCTGGATACTCCTTATCACCAACCACAAAGTACCAGCATCTAATATAACCGGAACTTTACTTAGCATGTTTAGAAATGGTGAGTGAACAACTTTTGAAGAATTAGGATGCAGTGTGCAGACTTACTGAGTAGCATTAGTTGGTCCCAGTCTCGTTGACTCCTTAGGCTTTATGGTGACCCTGTTCTTGTGACTGTATTCATTGAGCCAACACACATAGTTGGTCTGGGTGATACTTGTTGGATAAACTGGTGCAGGTGGAGCTTCTGTGGTGTTTTCAGTCTGAAAGACAGAAAAAATATATATGCATGTCAAAGAGACACGGGCCCTGAACAGGCATGGAAAAAACATTCACACATGCAGTAAGATAATAAAGCACTTTAATAAACTCACAGACTCAACTGTGGCCTCCGCAAAGCTTCTCAGGACGTTTTCAGCTGCTTTCTGTCGGGCCTCCTTCTTGTTCTTCCCCGCACCATCAGGATACGCTTTACCATTCAGGACAACTCGGAGGGTAAATCTGGAAAGAGATTTTAAAACTTTGTCAGGCAAGGTGACAGCCACGACGTCGGGGTAGGCCTACAAGGCCTGGGCCCACCCACTTTTTGACTGGCCCACCCAATCAATTTGTTTGTTTGTTTTTTTTAACATACTCTTAAATACACAATTAAGTCCAAATAAATGTTCCCTTTAACTAATAAATGAAAGTAAAAGACAATTTTAATGTTATTTGGTGAAAGTATCTCTAGACCGTCTCTGTGTCGAGACAAGCTTGTTAATAGCGCAAGCATGCGGGCATGTGGTGTGCCATTTTCAGCTGAGGTCTATCTCTGATAATTTGGAGGAAATAAATGATAATTCAGCAGCCAGATTATCCAAACAAGATGTCATTTCCTTATACATAATAACAAGGTCAGTGAAATGAATGAATGTATTGCCAAGCAAAAAATAAACATGATAAAAAATATATATATATATTAGATTTCATTTCACATGATTGAGTGACACCATGCATGCACCATTTACATAAATAGAAACTGTCATGAGTAAATAATAAGCTTCTCAGCACTGAAAATGTTTTTGGAAAAAGGTGTAAATGTCTTAAGTATGTCTACAGGTTAAACAACTGTAATTAAAACAGGCCTAACCAAAATTACATCGGCACATTCTCAATTGAAATCCTGACGCTGTGGCTGGTTTCAGCCGTGTTACACTGTGTGAAATCATACATTCTGTGTGAAAACCTTGTTTAATATCATTCAAACTCACATACAGGTTACTTATGCATGTGGTGTGATGCAGCATGCATTCCTATGTCTAATAAACTTCATAAATTAAAAAAAAAACAAAAAAACAAAGCAGCCTGTATTTAAAGGAATCTTACGGAACGCGCCCCATCGGCTAGAATCAATGGAGTCATCTGGAGTTCAGACGAGCTCACCAGTAGAAAGTACCTAAAATTCCATTTTGTTGGAATCACAAACTCAGCTAAAGGTTAGAAGGAAGAGCCTGCTGGAGTTAGACCACACAGTGGGTGCTTCTCAAGTCTCTTAATTTGTCCTTTCCTCACTTGAATTGGAAGGTGTTTTGGCGATGCCATTACGCAGACTGTCCCAAAGCTCTAATTTTTTGAACCGAGTAGCAAGGATCGAAAACGAGGAGCAATGAGCGAGGATACACGAGTCCACCCTGAGTCAGACGTGCTAACATGAAGGAGCCCAAAGAACAATGATATTTAATGCACAGACAGTACGAGCGTGATAAAACATATATGAAAACTTCATATCGGGAATTAGTGAAGTGTGAAAAAACAGAAGAGAAGGGCTCTACAAAGAATTTGTAGTGTTTGTGGAAATATATCATGGGCAGTTATTTTCAAATCACTTGAATAAGAACAGACACAGTATTGGGGAAACACTCCAGCCGCTTTATGCTGCATATCCAGGTGTGTCTGAGTCATCATTAAGGGATGTTGCTTCCTGTGACGCTGCCGAGGAAAGGACGTCTCATTTCTCTTAAAAGGTCTGTCCTCATTTCCTCTCTCTTCCCTTTGGTTTCCTTGCGTCTCTCCATGCATCCACGGTGGGCGGGACTAAGACGCAAGGAAAAGATGCAAGTGAGGGAAACGTGGAAGCAATTTAAGAGACTTGAGAAGCACCCAATATTTGCCTGATAGTAGCCCGAACTGGAAGATATAGGGTGTTGGGTGGGCTTAGAAACGATCAGTGAGCACCTGGCACTGCAATTTTTTTTTCTTATTTATTTTATTTAACTGGATTATTTATTGATGTCTCCTTCTGTACGAGTACTAGCACTTTTTTGTATTTATACATGACTGTCTGCTTTGTACTTAATTATCCACTTTTTGCTGTTGTGACTTGTCAATTTCCCAGTTCTTGGGACTAATAAAGGATTATCTTATCTTATCTTATCTTATCTTACCAATCATTTTATTTCACGTATGTGTCATAATGGACAACAACTGCTGCATCTCGGACGCCTCAGGACATCTTGACAGAAAGACTTGCATGTGTGATTCCTTGTTTACCTCCCACGATGGTTTGTCAGAAGTACTAGTCAGTGGACAGCCCTTTCTTTGCAGTAACATCACATGCGTCATGAGCTGCAAAAGATGATTTATTGGGTAACAGCATGTAGTGTGACGTGCCTGACAACATGGCAAGAATTTTGACACAGCGAACATTTTAACAGACAAAAATATCCTGTAGTCTGACCCCAACATAAAACTTTACAAGAATGTATTTATCAGTCTTTTGTTAGTCTCTTTTGTCTTGTCTTGAATTTATTTTGCTATTGCTTGCTGACCACAATAAATATTTAAGCACTGGATTCTGTTCGTCTCCAGTTGCATTCTTTAAGGCGTTTTTGAGACTCAAATAGTTGTTACAGAAGGACAGAATTTTTTTTTTAGTGTTCACTTTAGTGTTGACAAGGATCTAGATTCTTTTTCTGGCCCAAATCTAGACTTCTTTGCTTTAATAGTTTTTAGGCGCTTTAGTGGTCATCATTGTGTTGTAACGTGTTCCACAGTTTATGGTCGCAGAGCTGTTTTTGTAATGCTGACACATTATGCATTTCACATCAGTTTTATTGTAACAAAAACAGTTCTAAAACAAATTTCAGCCAGATCACTTGAGCTGCTATGTTACAATTTCTCCAATTATCAGGATGAAATACCGAGATTATTTTGTTTTATATTTGAATGACGATCTTGTGACACTCTTTGAGAAATAATTAACAACACATCACCATTAATTATGTAATATCTTTGTGTTTGTTTGATGTAAAGTTATTCTGATAGGTGGAAGTTCATTCTAATACAGCTGTCTGGTATCAGATACTGTTTTTAGATCAAGAGTTTGACTGTTTGTGTGAACAGACAGGAGACAGGGACAAATGTAAAATGTAAGTAATGTGTTTTTTAGCAGCTAGTGATCATGCAGATGACTGAATAAAGAATAAATTGTGGGTCTTTGGTTTAGTTTGTGAGCAGGTATGACTCTGGGAGGTTCAGTGGGCGAACAGCAGAACACAGTAGCCTATTATTCTTGAATTTGCTGGTGCTTCATTCTGTTACTTAACTTTTTAAGACTCTCAGATTCCAGAACTATTCTTTTAGACTAGGGCACCACAGAAACAGTCGCTAATAACATAGGATTAGAGCGAGACAACAAACAGGTGTCCTGCATCACATTATCTGATTTTAATAAACAGCAGATTTAATTCACAGCTACATCCAGTCAATTGTCCAATTCATGGGCAACTAAAGTAAAGCAGCCAAAGTTAATGTAAGTGCTGCTTCAAATACTAAAACCTCAATATTCGAGCTGAAAAAGAACAAACTGAAGAAGAATTTGATTTTGATTAGTTTTTCCTACATATATGGGGGTGGATAAGGTGAATAGCCCTACATAGCCTACATAGCTACATAGCTCTGTAGGCTATTTGTTACTGGGCTAACAGCTAGCTCTTTCTAATAAGTTGGGATAAATAATGTTTTCTGAAAGTGAATGTGAGTCTGAAACTTACAAAAATGTTGTTAGTTTGTCTAATGAAAAAGTTCCATTTTAGCAGCCTTGAATAGCAGAAAATAACCAAAGTTAGCTAAACATTAGCCTGGAGTTTCCAGCTGCTTCTAGTACAATTGCTAAGCTAGGCTGAGAATTAAATTTTCAAAAAACATCAAAGAGAAAATCCAACAATTTCTCATTTTTAAAATTCTGGATAAAGTTAGTGGTATGCTAACACCGTCACGGTGACCAAGTTAGCATACTTGTGTTTGGTATAATTAGGAATACAGCTAACAGTGATGAGAATGTTACAGCTGGCAAAGATATACACTAAAGTATAATGAAGTTTAACTTTTGGCAGCTGGTGACAGCCGATGATAGTCAAAAAATTACCAGTCATTGGGATAATAGTGCCTGAGACTAAAAATTACATTTGGATTGTATTTAGTATTAGCAAGCGCATTTTTAGGTAATGTAATTACAGTAAAGGACAGATTGTAATCACAAGTTCAGCCACTCTTGGTCCACAGTCATCAAGATTTTGTTTGACATGACATGCAAAACACCACCTGCTTGTATCAGTCACTCTGATACATGAACATCACTGCTAACAAACACACACACAAACAAGTATTTATGTAGATTCAGAGCAGGAACCAGTGAACAGCAGTCAGTGAGTGTGGAGACAGAAAAAGGACGATCACGATCGCAAACAAACACTGACAAGGTGAGAAAATTCATGTTGCTCCATTAATTATTATGCTGAACAAGTATCAATCAGTTTAATCTATTTTACTTCACAATATTGCTTAAGAATATTTTCAGTATACCTGTAAAAACACAAATGTCAAACACATCACTTACAATTACAGGAACTTAAAAAGTTCAGGAAAGATATTTAAAGTATTTAAGGTCCAAACATAACAGTGTGATCTCTTATTAATGTCCTCATAGTGATGTCATGACTTGATGTTGCAATGATAAAACATTTGGTTTGTCTTATGTTTTCTCACACATTTTTCCTGTAACTTATATTGACAGAAGTTTCCTGTTTTTCTCTCTTGTTCTTCATCTGTCTGCCATCCAGTCATCAAAACAGACAGACATGTCAGTCAAATCGTCCTCCAACACCTCCCTCAATCCTTCACGTCATCATTGCCACAAAATGAGCTTTACCATCTTCAAAGCCTTCTTCATCAACTACATCCTCCTCCTCCCTCTCTTCAGCCTCGTCCTCTACATTGGCCTCAAACGATGGAGGAAGCAGCGCTCTGTTGCCACGGCAGCCATCATTAGCCACTCCGATGTCTTCACCTTTAACGTGGTTGTCCTGGAGCTGATCGGTGTCTTGGGGTGTTGCCTCTATTGTAGTGCTGTCTACAGTGATGATGAATTTCTGATATTAGCTGGGATGAACATTTTCTCTAACATCTCACCTGGAGAAAATCTGTTTCATCTCCTCACCTGTGTGGAGCGCTACCTGGCTGTTGTTCATCCCATCACCTACATGAGGATGAGACAGAGGGGCGGAGTCAGAATTAGAAATATCAGCATTGTGTGTGTTTGGCTGCTTTGCTTTGGAATAGTGGGTCTTTCATATTCCAATAATAATTTTAACGTCATCAGTTCTTTCCTGCTCTTTGGCTTTTGCTTTATTGTTGTCTCTTTCTGCAGCCTCTCTGTTCTCTGTGTTCTGATTCGTCCAGGGCCAGGGGAAGTGGGCGGAAACAAGAAGCGGGTTGACCAATCAAAGCTCAGGGTTTTCTACACCATCATGGCTATAATGGCAGCTCTGGTAATGAGGTTTTTGAGTGCCCTGATTTCCAATGTATCACTCTATTCCTCTCTGGTCAGCGACAAAGATTTCTGTTCCATGACATGGTCTGCAGCCTGGTTCTCTCTGCCCAGCAGTCTGGCGTTACCTTTGCTGTTTCTGCAGCGGGCAGGAAAACTGCCAAAATGCAAATGCAACACTGAGTCAGGCTGAGAATTGAATATAATTACATAACCTTCAAAATAAACTCAACTTTTTGGATATCCGATTGTTAAAAGAATCTAATAAATGTTTCGTCATTATAATTTCTTAGTAGGTGACAAAATGTAAGAATTTTAACATGTGATTATTTTCTATTGGTTCTGACTGAACATCATAAATTAAAAAAACAATTTCAGCAGAATCCAAATAATAATGCTGATCAGATCAGTTCGTGTGTACTATAATCACTGGGTCTGTGCACTGTACTAAACATTTTAAAACTAGTTTCTGTGATATTGTTGACTGTAAGAAAGTAACTCTTTGCTTGCAGACGCGTTCCACAGCATTGACGGGGCCTTTACAGGTAGTTAAAGTGTCAGATGGTCCATGAGCATTTCTGTGTTTCTGGTAGTTCTTTTTGAGTGACAAAGACATTGTAGGCTGCTGTGAAAGTTTGAATATTCTCCATGATTTTGTTGCTGCTTGGTCATTGCAGTCATAACTATTGCTGTTGCTTGGAGATTCTACGCAGCAGCTGTGATGCCAAGGATTGCCTCACAGTTGTAATTGATTTTACTCTGACTTTTTGAAGGTTTTCAGGTTTGCTGATTGTGTGTTACAAATGCTGCATTAACAAGAAACCAGGCAGATGGTAGAGGGCAAAGCAGATGTCATTTAAGAGGATGAGAGCAGGACGGTAAAATTTGATGAGGCCAGCAGAGAATGCCGGCAGTGTTAATGGCAGATGGCATTGCCATAAAAAGTAAAAATACTTTTTGAAGTCCTCCCCAACAGAATTTACAAGCAGATGTTACTTAACTCCTCAAATGCCTCATGCAAGGAGAAAAAACTTCCAATTTCGACGACGAGAA
>JAQFJA010000003.1:8091010-8104488 GCA_029874485.1 Naso brachycentron
TACTCTTAATGTGTCCAGTTAGACAAAATTAATCCAGCCTTAATGTACCTTTAACGAACATCCCCACCTTTGCGATAACTGTCTGGTTTGGGAACATGTCTGCACAGGAGGAGAGGCAGCTGAACGAGGTGGTGTGTAATGCATCAAAAATAACCAGGTGTGAGGTTCCATCCTTAGCAGAAATCTATAAGGCAGGCTACAAATGAAAGGACTGATGATCTTAAAGGACCCCTTCTGACCGGCTAACTGCCTCTTTAACTTTAACTCACAAAAGAGTGAGAAGCATAAAGACAAAAACAACCAGATTTCAGAACAGTACACCTCAACGAGCTGTCCGTCTCCTTAACACTTCAGATCTTGCACTTTAGGCCATTGATAGGTTTTAATCATGGAGCTGTAAAACAGTGTTTTTATCATCCACTTCTGCACTTTAACTCACAAGTGCTGCTGTGTTTCTTGTTTTATCCTGTTTCTTTTTAATAGTTCTGCTGTTTTTATTTTATTCCTTTTTAATAGATCAGATTTCACTTATCTATGTTTTTTTTATATCTTGTTTTATCTTTGGAATGTTTTTGGAGTCAGTGTTTCTTTGTGTGTGAGTGGAGCTCATTGAAACAAATTCCAATCAACTGCGTCAAAATGGCAATAAATGTTGAATATTGAATTTTTATTCCGTGTCCTCTTCTCCAGGACTCCTTGAAACTGTGACTTCAGTGTTGCTGCACCCAAGCATGGCGGCTCGTTTGGCAGCTGCATGGTGCTTGCGCTGTGTTGCCGTGGCGCTCCCCTATCAGCTGACCCCACTGCTGGACCGCTGTGCAGAGAGAATCAACAACCTGAAGAGTTCACCTGAGGCTGTGAGTGGCTACAGCTTTGCCATGGCTGCACTGCTAGGAGGAGTACACCAGTGTCCACTTGGTATCCCCCACTCCAAGGGCAAGGTGTGAAGCCACAGAATGTAATCTTATTGTTTCCCTCTCTTGTATAAATGCCATTTAGGGTCTTATCTTCTGTCCCAGCCTAAATAATTGCTTTATATGGATCTAAAGATTGAAATTTCTATGCTCTTTTCTTGTAGTTGGTGGTGAGTATAGCTGAGGACCTCTTGCGGACAGCTGCGCAGAATAGTCGCCTGTCCCTGCAGCGCACACAGGCTGGATGGCTGCTGCTGGGTGCCCTCATGACTCTAGGTGTGTCTCTCAGACAGCTCTGTCATCTCGTGACTTTGATTTGTCAACAGTGCTTTCTCACTCGCTGACAACACTGACACCACAATGTGTTTGTGTCCAGGGCCCTCCCTCGTGCGCTATCACCTTCCCAAGATGCTGCTGCTGTGGAGGAACGTGTTCCCTCGCTCACAGAAGGAGCTGGAGGCAGAGAAGGCCAGAGGGGACTCCTTCACCTGGCAGGTCACCCTGGAGGGTCGAGCTGGAGCTCTGTGTGGTAAAGAAACATATCGCGAGTGTAACTGCACATGCTCTGTAATGTCACCCGATGCAATTCAGACCAACGCTCCTGTTGATTTTTTCTGTAGCCATGCGAAGCTTTGTGGCCCACTGTCCCGAGCTGCTTACAGAGGACGTGATCCGTAGACTGATGACTCCCATTGAATGTGCCATGACCATGATGTCTCAGTGAGTGATGCTTTTAATTATGTTGAACATACAAAGAGAGGTTTTGTCTTTGTCAAGAGTTATTATACACATAGTTTATTACTTTTGTCGTATTTGATTTTGTCTGTTTTCTTATTATATGACTTAAATATTATTTTCTCCTTTTGTCAGTGTCCCTGCCATCATTAAGGTCCACGGTGCTCACCTGAAAGCAAGTGCAGCCATGGTGAGGCTCAGGTTGTATGACATCCTGGCTCTGTTGCCTCCCAAAACCTATGAAGGTAACACAGTCACTTCTGTATGTTAGTTTTGCTTTTTTAACAGGAGCTACAACCCTTTAAAAGCGTTATAAAGGCAGTTTTCTCCCTGCGTAGGCAGTTTCAACGCCCTCTTGAGGGAGCTGGTGGCAGAGTTCACTTTGACTGACAACTCGTCAAACACCACCACCTCCTTGCTGCGCTCTCTCTGTCACTATGACGACAGTGTGCTCATGGGTTCCTGGCTACAGGAGACTGACCACAAGTCCATAGAGGATCAGGTGAGTGGAATCATCAATCCTTCGATAAATCCAAACTATAATACTACTTTATATTAAAAAAATCAAGATGGATGTGTGGGTGTGTGGTTAGTTTGGATTCTCATTATGTTTTGTAAACCACTATCTAACATTATCCTTATTATCTGATGTTTTGGTCACTTTTAAAACAACTGTGTGATTGTTCCTAATCAGCTGCAGCCCAATAGTGCATCTGGCAGTGGAGCTCTGGAACACGATCCTTCCTCCATCTACCTGCGTGTCCCCGTAGGTGAGGCCATCCCAGGGCCTCTCCCTTTGGGTGTGTCAGTCATTGACGCTTCAGTGGCTCTGTTCGGGGTGGTTTTCCCCCACGTCTCCTTCAAACACAGGTGAGGAGTTTAGTTGTTGCCGTGGAAATTTTGAAAAGTGGTTTTATAGTTTTGCACCATGCCAATAATGTTTTGAAATGTTAGTCCTTTTGTCGTTTATTTGGGGCTTTATTGCATAATTTAATAACAAAAATGAAATCATCTGTTAAATGCAGAATTTGTTAAAAATTGCCAAAATGTGGATGCAGTTTTTGTCCTGCCATTATAAGCATTTCTTCATGATGAGTAAGCCAAAGGGACAGAAAAAAACTAAGCTGCTATGTTTTGGTGTATCACACAAGCAGACACACACACACACACACACACAGTCATGTAGAAGCCACCCTCTTAGAGAGACAGGCAGCACATTGGCAAGAACGCATCATTTTTAGCAAACTCTTGGAAGTGAATGCGTGGTGTCCAGTGTTCTGTTGTTAAAATGTGAATGCTCCGAACGTTTTGGTGAAGCATTTTTAACCTGGAAGAGCGATTTCTGAACGCGAGAATAATAATCTCATTGAATTTTTAAAATTAAAATTGCATTCATCCACCACATAATTCCACACTCTTTCCGATGACAAAACAGGCTTCAATCGTAGAGCAGAATTAAGGAAAATTAAAAAGGAAATCACAGAATTTGAGAAAAAAGAATCTAGAAAAATGAAATTATGAAATTAATTATTGTGTCTATAGTCACTGTTGCACTGTTAAAATGCTTGTTGGTAATATATTCCACCTGACTTTGTGTATGATTCAGGCTTCAGATGCTGGACCACTTTGCAGAGTGTATAAAGCAGGCTAAAGGAGTTCGACAGCAGGCAGTCCAGCTGAACATTTTTACTGCAGTGCTCAGTGCCCTCAAAGTGAGCAAACCTTCTTAAACAAACCTCCCAGGACAGAAATATCATGTTTTATTTTCTGGTGTTACATACAAAGAGAATTAATGTTACCACTCCTTCCCTCCTGACTGAAGGGTTTGGCCGAGAACAAGAGCACTCTGGGTCCTGAGGAGGTGCGCAAGTCGGCCCTGGCCTTAGTGATGGGGGCGCTGGATAATCCCAACCCCATCCTGCGCTGTGCGGCTGGAGAGGCCCTGGGCAGGATGGCTCAGGTGGTGGGAGAGGCTACCTTCATCGCCAGAATGGCACAGACCAGCTTTGACAAGTAAGCACTTTCTGTATCTCATTTCTGTGCTTTTTACTTTCTTTATCTGTGGTCTCTATTTACTCTGTAATTTCTCCTGTTAAGATCAAGGGAGACCTGGTGAGCATATCACTGTTATTAGTCTGTTTATCCTCATAATCTAACTTGAACTGAATCTACATATTTCACCACTCTGCCCTTGGCTTTAATCATGTGATCCATATATCTCTTCCTCTTCGATTTCCAGACTGAAGTCGGCCCGTGATGTAGTATCAAGGACAGGCCATTCACTGGCTCTCGGCTGTCTGCATCGATATGTCGGAGGAATTGGCTCAGGCCAGCACTTAAAGACCAGCGTCAGCATCCTGTTAGCTCTGGCCCAGGATGGGTCCTCTCACGAAGTCCAGGTACAGTGAATCACTCCGGAGAAATGGCTTTTAAAAATTCAATGATAGTTGGAGTGTTTTTTTTTTTTTTTTTCATCTAAACTGAATTATAGTTTGGTTTACCTGGATGAACATGTGTTTGTGTTGTTTTGTAGTTTATGCTTTACACATTACTAATCAAGATATGCTTCATCCATTTTTCAATCAGACATGGGCTCTGCACTCTCTGGCTCTGATTGTGGATTCTAGTGGTCCCATGTACAGAGGCTATGTGGAGCCCACGCTGTCCCTCGTGCTCACCCTGCTCCTCACCGTTCCCCCATCCCACACAGAGGTGCACCAGTGTTTGGGCCGCTGCCTGGGAGCTCTCATCACCACTGTGGGACCAGAATTACAGGGTAACTGTGGCAGAAAAAAAACAACACAACAAGCCTGCTTGTATGACTGTGATTCTGTGATCCTTTGACTCTCATTTCTTTTGAAGACATGAAAATGTAGTGTACCTTTCCCTAACCACCAGGTGGCAGAGTAATCATTTTAAACCACCTCAGGAAACTGAAGCAGACAGTGCTGACACACTGTGTATCCTCTTAATGCTAAAAGAGCTGCTACTTTGTGTCTCTTTCTTATTAATGTCATTTGGTTTGCTAGGAAATGGAGCCACTATCTCCACCATCCGCTCCTCCTGCCTTGTCGGTTGCGCCATAATGCAGGACCACTCTGACTCCCTCGTGCAGGCAGCTGCCATCTCATGCTTGCAGCAGCTGCACATGTTCGCGCCGCGCCATGTCAACCTGTCCAGTCTGGTGCCCTGTCTCTGTGTAAGGCATAATGAGTTTCATACCACGAGTACAGCAGTGATAGTTTGTCTCAATCTGAATCCTAATTTCCTGCTGTGCACTGGCATGCAGGTGCACCTGTGCAGCTCTCATCTGTTGCTGCGTCGTGCTGCCGTGGCCTGCCTCAGACAGCTCGCCCAGAGAGAAGCTGCAGAGGTCTGCGAGTATGCCATGAGCCTGGCCAAGAAAGCCGGAGACAGCAAAGACGCTACAATCAGTTAGTGCAAATTGTGAACCTGATGAGTGCATTCTGTTAAGTCAATATATTTCAGTGAGACACTGTGACTGTTTCTTTGTTGACCTTGCCTCTGGTTTAGATTTGAACATCACAGAGACCGGTCTGGAGGGTGTTTTGTTTGGCATGCTGGATCGAGAGACAGACAGGAAGCTGTGCTCTGATATCCACGATACACTGGGCCACATGCTGTCGTCTCTTGCTGTGGAAAAGCTTTCTCATTGGCTGAAGCTCTGCAAGGATGTCCTGGCAGCAAGTACAGGTAAATACAAAACTACAATATGTTGCTTATTACGTTACAGCAATTTTTTTCCTCTATAGCTCAATATCCTTTTAAATATTTGGGGAACTTTGCAGGCCCACATGAGCAAAGGACAATACATGAGTATCATGAGTGCGTGTGGCTCCTCTTTCAGATGTAGGAGGAGCTGTTGTATTCGAGGTGGAGAAGGATGAGGAAGACTCAGAGAAAAAAGACGAGATGGATGACGACACCATGTTCACGGGCCTGGGCGAGGATGACAAGTCGAAGCCCTCTGTGGCGCCGCGCTGGGTGACACGGGTGTTTGCCGCAGACTGCTTATGCCGCATCATCCTGCTGTGTGAGAATGACAAAGCGCACTTTGACTTGGCGGCTGCCCGCTCCGCAAAAGCCAAGAACCCCAAAGGTATTTTTCACTAACTATCACAGTTGCTAAAAAAAAAACCCTCAAATGTGTGCTCTTATGTTAAAATGGAACAAAGCTAGAGATGAGTAAGCAAAAGTGGGAGGATTTTTTTTCAATGTGTCAGACAGAGGAGCCAGTGTTTATTAAAACAAACAAATAAGGAAGCATTCTACAGGCTGGACAGTAAGCACACTGTGGAGTAATTTTGTAGCTCCGGACGCAGCTAAGCCAAATTTAGGGACTGGGATTCAGTGGATGGTTGCTCTGCATGTTGGTGTGTCCAACTAATCCTTTGAAAGTTGTGCCTCAGCTAAAAGTGAATTAAATCTCAGCCTCAAGGTCGATGTGCCGTTCTGTCTGAGTCACTGCAAGGGCAAAAAGAAACTTTAGAAACTGATTTGCCGTGTTCATCTGTATTCAGTCTTCAGTCTTCATTCTCACTGAGAGAAAGGTTTTAAAGTAAATGTAGAAACCTTGACGGAGGCAGTTATTTAAAGTCTTGCTGTCGTACTGCCCGTCGTCAGAGGTTACGAAAGCAAATATTACACATTGACGTGAATTTGTTGAATTGTGAATGGAGAGAAATCTATAATAAATTCTACTTTCTGGTTTTTATTTTTTTTTGGATTTGTATACTTTAGAGTGTGAAACGTTTTTTCTCCCATCTGTGTCTATCCAGGAGATCTGCTGGTGCTCCACTTGTCTGACCTCATCCGCATGGCCTTCATGGCGGCCACAGACCACAGTAACCAGCTGAGGATGGCTGGCCTGCAGGCCCTGGAGGACATCATTAAAAAGTTTGCATCCGTACCAGAGCCTGAGTTCCCAGGACATGTTATTCTGGAACAATACCAGGCCAATGTGAGTCGAAAACGCATCAAAATGCATGACACGCGAAAAACTCAAAATGAATATTAATACAGCAAAGTGGAATCAATTGATCAGTGCCAATTATTTATGTGTTTAGGTCGGAGCTGCCCTCAGACCTGCTTTTTCACCTGATACACCATCTGATATAACAGCTAAGGCATGCCAGGTAAGACTGGTTTGACCTTTCACTGCAGTTCATCAACTAAGCATCTAGCTCTGTTTGTTCTGTAACATCCATTCTGCTGAACAGCTCGTAAATATTATGATATATTTTGATGATGGTAGAGGCAATTGCAGTTAATTACCACTGTGCAGTGAGTCATCATCCCTTCAGAACCCAGCTGTGTCAAATTTTATGCCCTAATGGCTTTTGACTTATTTGACTGATGGGAAGAATGAGTGACAGTGGAAAATAGCAAACATGCCTGTCAGCAGTATTCTTCAAAAAACCTTTTCTCTTTGACATTCCCCTTTGTGTCTTTGGCTCAGGGTTTTCTGCCCACTATTTCTGTTCTTCTTGAAGGTGGAAAGCTCAATTTCAGAGTTTCTTTCTCTGACAGAGTAATTCACAACAACCCAAGAAAAACCAAAGAAACATCCATAATATCTTTTTAATTCTGTTTAATACATAACTGTGGAACTGCAGGGTTGCATGGCATTCCCTACAGAGTAATTTCATTAAGTTTGAATGAGCAAACAATAAGCAGTGTGTCTCGCAAAGAACATTCGTGCTGCAATATTTTTTAAGTCTCCGTAAAGGAAGCCTTTTCAGATTTCTGTTCTCCTAGACAGATGCTATCTTACAAATGTTTGCTCCAGTTTTTCAGCCCTAATATGTCAGTGCTTTTTATCAATATATGTTCCTTTACACCTCCGTCACCTTTACTGTCATGTATGACAGCCAGTCAACCTTGGAATTATGTTATGTGATATACATTTTTTAATTTTTTCTGAAGCATTGCGAGTTACAGCTGTAAGGCCATGGGTGCAGTACATGTTGAGTCAAATTTACCTTTTATTATCTTGACCTCACTATGTGACTTCAGGTGTGTAGTACGTGGATTGGTAGCGGCGTAGTCAGTGACCTCAATGACCTGCGGCGAGTCCACAACCTGCTTGTGTCGTCGCTTGACAAGGTGCAGGCTGGGAAAGGTTCGTCCAGTCAGCTGTACAGTGAGAGTGCCACGACGATGGAGAAACTGGCTGTGCTGAAGGCCTGGGCCGAGGTGAGACAACAGACCCTGATCAGAGTACTGTCCTTCATTAGTTACACTGCAAACGTAAATAATAAATGTCATTTTACATGCTGGCTTTTTTAGGTGTATGTGGTGTCGATGAAGATCAAGAAAGAGGCTGAGTCTAAGCCTGCCAAACCAGTCCGAAGTGCAGACGATGATGAGGATGAGGAGGATCTGGGCGCTGATGTGCTTCCACCTGACAGCCTCATCACTTTGGTGCAGCCAGAGCTGCCCTCGCTGAGCCGCCTGTGGCTGGCCATGTTGCGAGACTACGCTCTGCTCACTTTGCCCGCTGAGTTTTCCAGTCAGCTGCCTCCTGACGGTACAAGACAGATTCTCATTTTATTTCCACAGTTTCTTTTTTTTTTTCCAGCCACCCTTTAAACTGATATCTGGAATCACGTTTGATTCAAATCTCTGTACATACATGGTCATGTGTACACAATAATGCAGACTTGCAGGGTTTCTAATAGTGCACTGGGTATTTATTCCACTGAAAGCAGTAATTTTGAGGTTTTGCCCTAGTTTTAGCCTTATTAAAAATATGATTTTATACCCCAGAGAGCAACTCCATTCATTCCTAAAAAAAACTTCAATAGGACTTCAGCTGTGTTTGAAGTGAACCCAACAAGTCCCAAAACTGCAGTTCCCAAATGGCCACAAGCAAGTCAATTCTCATTTAGCCTGATAATAAAATTCCCAAACTTACAGCAGAGATAGACATGTTTACAGCGGTGAATTTTTTAAGTAACTTCTTAGCTTAGCGTCAGCTTCTAGCTGACAGCTAGGCATCACACAGTGCATATCCTCCCTAGCTCCACCCTCTCATCTAAATATGGCTACTCTTGCCTCCAAAAATGAAGATGGTGACGACTGTAATATCAAACTCAGGGCTTTAAATCAATAGGTGACATCACAGTGGCTTTGTTCCTTATTTAACATACCTACTACAGTTCTAACATATTGTTGAGCTGTTTGTGGGCACTTAAATTAGGATTTATTTGTTTTTTTACCAGTGGATTAAATATACCAAATGTTTCAGGTGGCCAGATCTTAAATGTACAATTTAGGAGCATTTGATTGTTTGTGAGTCTACTTTTTTAAGGAGAGGCATTTGTAAACAGTTAAATAGGGTTAGGGTTTGAAAGTATTATGGTCCAAATGAGTCCCATGATTGTGTGTTTGTGTGTAGGTGGAGCATTTTATACTCCAGAGACTATCGACACTGCAAGACTCCACTATCGCAGTTCATGGGCCCCCGTTCTGCATGCTGTAGCCTTGTGGTTGAGCAGCACTGGGTTTGGAGGTGGTGAAGAGAAAGAAGAGGCCCCCTCAGATCCCTCCAAGGCTCCCGCCCTCCCTCAAGGAGCCTCCATCGCCACGAAGACCTTTGAGGAGTCGGTGGAAGACAGGATGCATCTAATGCTGGGTAAAGAAATGCACAATGTTGTGGTTTATGGTATTTATGTTACTGTCTCTTTGTTCCTCATGATTACCTTGGCAAAAAAAACCCTGCACTGACGTAATTTGCTTTCTTTGGTACTCAGGTATTTTATAGAAGAAAGACCGCCACCCTAATATACGTATTCGTCTTTCATAAATCACCTGAATGTTTTTTTAAATAAAAGCAAAGTGGGGCTCCTTTTCATAGTGACTGCTTTTTGTGTACCTTACAGCCATGGATCCAACTTACATTTGCCTCCAGTAAAAGGGTGATAGTGGATAGAAAAAAAGAATAGCTTGAAAACACCCTGAGTGCATTGTCTGTGTTCTGTCTTGCAGGTGTCAGTATAGAGTTTCTTTGCTTCCCACGGCCAGAGGAGCCCATTGAACATGTGATGTCCTGCCTGCATGCCCTGTCCACGCTGCTAGAATCTCCGTGTGCTAAGACTCATATCGCAGAGGACCAGGTAAAAACACAAGTGTACAAATGGCAGTTGTAAGCAAAAGAGATATGGTGGTAGATTTGTACCACTATCCTAGAGTTTGACTTTCTTTTATCTTTTATACATTCAGTATAAGTATAGCATAGTTGTATGGTTTTAAATTGCATTTATATAAATATATTAAAATTCTGTGCTGCTGTTTGTATTGTGTGTTTAAAGTTTGGGAACTGATTATTAAGTCTTAGTTTGAATTTGCAGTTAAAGTATAAGCTTTACTGTCATGTTAATAGAAGTTCAAACACTGCACTGAACTAAAATTACCAATTCAGCTGGCAGGGTTGGCTTTGTTAGTTGCAGATACACTTTTACAAAGTATCAAATAGCAAACAAAGATTTTTTGGATGACCTCTGGTGTTTACAAATTACACCTTGCTGTACTTACTTCAGTGATCTGCTTCGAGTGATATATTTACCACAGACTGATCACCACCTTGGTGCAAACACAAATGTAAACACAACAGGGTCATGTGATATTTACTGGCTTTACGAGTTTACAAGCATCGCTCCAATGTACTATTACACAACTGACTGCCACACAGTGGTTAATGGAAGACTGAGCTCTTCAAAGGAGACCTTGGTTGTGTCCTAGAAAGGTTGTGTTTCTCAGCTGCATTCAAGAAGCATTTGAAATGGGACAGGTCTTTGCCAGATCTATGACGCATGTGTGGATCCAGCCCCTTAAATTAGGACACATCATGTGTCGCTGTGCTGCTGTCACACTATCATTACAGGCTCTTGTAGCAGACGAGAACCACTCACTGCGTGCATGCTGTGTTTGTGTGTGATCTTGTTTTACTGTATTTGTAGGGTCCGAGGGGAGCCCACTGTGCTTGTGGGGTCCCACCAGCTTTGTGAGGGCCAACATGCTGGACCCCACAACTTTAAAATCAATGTTTGAGGGTTAAGACTTGGTGTTAGGGATAGGGTTAGTATAAGGTTTTGGTTAGAATGAGGGTCAAGGTTAGGCATTCAGTTTGAATGGTTAAGCTAATGGGATGCAATATGTCGATGACAAGTCCCCATAAAGATAGCTGTACAAGGTGTGTTTGTGTGTGGGAGTGTGCAGGTTTCTGGCTCTAATCCTTTTTTATACATTGACAAAGTTTTTTTTTCTTTGAATATCAAAAAAATACTTCTTCTGTAATTTCTGTAAACATTTGGTATAAAAGTTATTTGAAGATGTTGTTATTGTAATTGACATTTAGTTTTGAGAAAGGCTGTAGAAAACGTCTCCCATTTACTACTCATGAACTTGTTGTCAATGGGCCAGAACAGACGAGTATGACATGTTAGGCGTTATGCCTCTCTAGGGTTTCAGAGTGACCTTACTGTATATGTCATTTCTGTTGTAGCTTTTGGCAGTGGAGCTCTTGAACGTGCTCCACAGACTGCTGCTCACCCGGAACCCTCCTGCTGTACAGCTTCAGGTCACTGCTGTTGTACAGGAGACCATCAGGGCTGCACAAGATCATCTGCAGCGACAGAGAACCAGCAAGGGTCAGGAGCCAATGCATTCTACAGGCTTATATGACATTACACTTCAGCACAAACCTCACAACAGTGGTTTCCTTCATCGTAAAAGATGACTAAACAAGAGTGTTCATATCAAGTTTTATATTCATGGTGAAGTTGTTTGAATTATGTGGCTGTTTGAGTGATCTAGGTCACTGCTGTCCTCCTTAGGCAAAGAGGAAGATGGCGAGAAAGACTCGCAGCCCTGCCTTGGGGAAGGAGGAGACACCGGGGAGCTCGTCCCTGGCAAGTCTCTGGTGTTTGCTGCCATGGAGCTGCTCGTGTTCATCCTGGTCCGCCACTTACCTCAGCTTAATACACGTGTGAAGGAGTCGCCCAGCCATGTGCCACTCAGGCCTCAGCGACTATCTGAAGAAAGTGCACGCCTGGTGGCTAACACAGTTTCCATCCTGGCAGAGCTGCCCTCGCTCTGCTCTCCTGCTGGTGAGGCCCTAGGCAAAGTACAACAACACACACACACACAGTTGTGTCTCTATCCTTGTGAGGACCCTTACTGACTAAAGCATTCTGTAGCCTCTTACCCCGACCCATCATAAGCCTAACAAATGCTGACTTAAAGACATAAAACTCTTCCCACACTGAGAGTTGAACCCAGTCTGCCTGGGTGAAAATCAGGTATCCTAACTGCTTGACTGTATAGGACCTGTACATAACAGACACTGCACTTACAAGTCTGACCCATGATCAATTAAGAGTGGGTCAAATGATTGGAAACAGTGAAATTTCCCCAATGCTGGTCTGCACAGAGATAACAACAAGCAAGAGCATTAATAAATTCAAATCTTTGCAATTGTAATTCACATTGAAAACAAGTCTCTGTTTCGGCTTATATGCTTCATTTAGCCTGCTTGGTCTGCATTGTTCATTTTGTATATGCTAATGCATATGTTTCATGAGTTCAGGAGTAAGTGTTAATATGATTATTTTACTGGTGGTCAGGATGAAATGATTCCCCAGTTCTCACAGTTTCTTTTCATCTTTGCAGGAAGCATGACTATCCTACCTACGGTGCTCTTCCTTGTCACGGGTGTGCTGAGGGAAACTGCAGTGAAGACGACTGACAACCCGGTCCCTGCCCCTGTGTCAGCTGCCCTGCAGGGCATCAAGACCATCATAACCTCCCCACTGGCCCGGGTGGAGAGCATGCAGACACAGTGGACCAGCCTCGTGAGGAGCAGCCTGGCGTCTGTGCTCGAGCACTCACAGCCAGGTGAGCAAATACACACACACACACACACACGTTTGACTGTGACCAATGGCTTTTCTGTGCAGTTAACAAGAAAAAAAAAATCATTATTTATTGACATCATGCATGCGTGTATGTGTGTTTCTGTAGATGAGTCCAGGCCTGACATGGATGAGGTCAGTATGTTGACAGCAATTACACTCTTCCTGCTGTCTGCCAGCAATGAACTTGTTGGAGTAACCGTCCTGCAAAAAGGCTGCTTGGACCGCTTCCGAAATGCCCTCAACTCTAGTGATCCTGGGGTAAGCACCTAAAGCCTACAGATCACAGTGCAGCAGCTTCAACTTGCGTTTCACCTAAGTTATAAAACAAGCAAGGACTCTCGTAAAGATTTAGGAGGACATGTTAACATTAAAAGTAAAGCTGGGCTTTTTGGTTGGGTTTGAGTTTGGGTTAAACGCTGCAAACTGTTGGGAGCAGCTCTTTCTAGACTTTAGCTTTAGCGCTCTTTATAGATATAAATAACTCAAATTAACCAGCAAATATCTACTAAAACCAATATAACATGGCCTCAGTGTTTATTTTAGGGTTACCTAAGCAGATGTAATGTTAGCTGTGCTTGTTAAACTGTGAGGAGTTCAACGGGGAATGAGGAAGCCCCAATAGTTTTGCCCAGAGCATAACATTACATTTTCAGCGTTTGTTTTTTGGAAAGGTAAAGAACGTAAATCTTCTTCGAACCTCACCGAATGACGAGCATTACTTTTAAAAGTTCCTCAGACAGTGTAAAACCATGACGAGCTCAAAATCCACAAAAATGATGAAAATCTGAGAAGATTGCATGACTTTCAGTGGAGCACAGTGGAATAGTTATCGGACCCCGCTCAGAGCTGGCAAATGCTACACCCTGATTGGCCTGTTAGCGTCAGAAAGCGG
>JAQFJA010000003.1:8109962-8125222 GCA_029874485.1 Naso brachycentron
CAGATTAATCGGTAATGACAATAATTGGTAGTTGCAGCCCTAGTGACCATTTACTCTTTTTCAATATCCTTCTGTGCCAGTGCTTGCAGTAACAATAATGACTCAAGAGTTGAAAAGCTTTTAAAATCCACATTGGATGTAACCTTCTTGTGTCCTTGGGGGATTTGTACAGAATGCAAACACTTAACAGCACTTGCACCCGTAGAAGGTATTGGTGGATTAACTTTCAAAAGTGACAGGAGTGATGAAGAAAAGACAAAAAGTTATTTAAATTATGTAAATTGACCTGTATGAACAGTGAAAAGCTAAAGTGGGCATGGATCATTAATGGAAGATAACACTGATGCTTCTGTATGTTCAACCTTCTGCCACACACTGCTCATAATGTTCATTATCATGTCAACACTCTTGTTTTTAAATGGCAGGGTCCAAACTGACATGTTATCTTACATATTTTAAGAAGGCGAGGTCACTTACATGTTATCAGACAAAAAGCTGATTAAGAATGTGCGTAAAGCGATTTAAAACCCAGTGAATACTCTCCTCCCAGGATTTGTTTTCTCGTGGGTTGTATAGAGGTTGAGTGGAAGACAGCTGAAGCTGTGTCTTATGTCACTGTCTGGGAGAAGGCGAACCCCAGGGCTTGTAGGAATGTCGTCCAGCCAGCCTGTTAGGTCATGCTCAGGGCCGCTCCTCACTTCTGGAGCAGCACAGAAACTGTACTGTACGTGCCTGACTTGTGCTGCTGCTCTTGCTGCTGTGCTGTGCTGTTTCGGTGCAGTGCACAGGCTGCTGTCACTCATGATTAGAGTCCAGTTGAACAGTCACGGATCGTCAATTGATTGACTCAGTCAAGCGGATTTGCCGAGCTAGTGATAGCTTACAGCTCTACTCGTGTGCTCTGTAGTATGTTATCTTGGTAATGAAAGCGACGAATTATTGATTTATGAATTAACCCGTGAAATCGTTTTTAAAAAAATCCAACAAAATTTCCAACGTGGAATCTTTAAATGCCTTTATTTGCCAGACAGACAAATATTGGAGAAAATATTATGATCTGTTATTTAAAAAAATACTCAAATGTTTATTGAATTATTACAATAGTACCTTCAATTTATTGGTTATCAAAACGGTCTTTGATTCACCTCCCGCTGAACACATCGTTTTAGCACTTCTTTTTGGCACAGGCATGGGATGATGGCTTAGCCCAGTTTGTGTGGGTTTTATAGATTAGTTGCACTCACCAGTGTAGTGTATTTATTTTTAATTAGCACAGTAAACACAGCATGCTGCCATTGACTTTAAAGCATTATTTAGTTGGGACAGGGTGATAAATAAGTGTAAATGTGGCAGTTACCATAGAACTGCACTGTGTTTCTGCTATACAGTCCAAATGATTTCAAGCAAAATGTGATCAAAGAGTAAAAAGATTTTTGCTTAATATTTCTGCCGATATTTATAACGTTGTAGAGAAAAAAAAAAGTCGTATTGACCTTGAAATTTGATAAGTGGTTTTCATGCCTTAGCCTTATGTATATATTTTTTATTAATGTAGTGATTTTCATTTAATTGACATACCCTGCCGCACTGATCAGCTCAGTTCCTTTCCAGGCCTGATGACTGAGTTACGCCCTGAACAGGCCATGCAGCTCTCTAGTGTGCTTCATCAGCCTTCCAGTTACGGGGAAATCCCTGCTCCATAGGGTATCTCCTTGCCAGAAGTATCTGTAAGCAGCCATAATTTGACACCAGGAGAAGGTTGAAGGTGACTCCGGGTGTAAGGTGGCTCTGTGTGTGGTTGCAGACCGAAACGTGGGACCACTTCAATCACCTCTGGGTGGAAATGTTTGTAGTATTTGTAAAGGGAAAGCTTTCACCAAAAGCAAGATTATTATGTGGCTCATGTTATTCGATTACTTAGCTCCACGTCGGAGAAGACTGCAGCCATCTGTGAAGCAGCCTAGAATTAGCCTGCCTCAGTTAGATGACTTATTACTGCGATCTCATGTTTACTTTCACTAATGGCAAAGCCCGAGGCGTATTTAGCTCATTGGTGCTGCAACAAGAAGGACCAAAACATGAACAAACATACACATGCGTGCATATACGGTGGTATTCAGAAATGGGTGTTACCGTCATTCCTCAGTAAAAACTACGTCCACCCCCAAGCTGCAGTTATTTTTGTTTGCCCTCTGTGTGTGTGCGCCTCAGAGTGGGAAAGCACAAAAAAACAGATACATGCTTCCTTACCAGCAGTTTACGTACTCTTCACTCAGTGTTGTTGCTCCCAGATATTGACATAGAAACTTAAGGCTCTACAAATGTTAGAAATACCAGTTTGCCTTAAATGTAATGCTCCACAACTGCTCACACCTTTCTCATGCCCAGTATGTAGATCAAAGAGTCATTTCCTTTTACAATCATATGTTTGCGGTGTCTATCAAATATTCACAGTGCTGATGATGTGGTTATTCGTACAGGGTTTGTATTTTTCTTGTGAGAGCGCCTGAAGGGACCCTTGTTTATTAACTAAAGTCTGCTCCTCTGAGCTTTGCTCGACTGTCCCTGTTTGACTCACACCAGAGCCTTTCTCTACGCTGTAAAGCTGCCTTGTCGGCCTGCTAATTCCCTTCTCTTTTCTCCATTCACACTTACAGCCTTCATCTGTCTACGTGGGTGTGTGGGACAGCTGCCTCAAAGTTGCCTGCCTCCCCCAGTCATACAGTAAATCTGAGGTTGTCAGTCTGTCAGAGCTGTAAATTGGTTTACTCACCAGATCAAATAGCTATGATACGATGATAGTGTTGTTTTCTCACTTTTTGATGAAACAGTAGTGTTTCCTCATGTTAAAGTAAATGGCTGGATTCATATTGCATATTTCCTACGTATACAGGTCTCCATATAGATTTTAGGTATATTTAATGCAACTTGGTTCTTAATGGATAAGGCAGCGTGGATTTGTTTTTGCTTTTTTGTTTTTTTTTCTTTTCCTTTGACAGTTAAAAACAATATGTTGACCTTTTCTCTACCTTCCCGGGCCTATTAAACAGAAAACTCTAAGGCCAGACTGCATGTATGAATCAGTGGATTTGTTTGTGGAAAATCTAACAGATCAAACGATGTTCAACATGTCCATAAAAGACAGAAATTGACACCTTTAAATCTAATTGTGCTTTGAATTAGCTTAAGCTGATCACCTGTGATCCTGTGGATCTGAACAGGCTAACCTGTAATGACTGCTAGGTTTCTTTTTATTTTTGTGGAAAAAACAAAATTCAGCCATACTGTTTTTGTGTACCGTCATGTGGGATTGGCACAGGTTAAGTGGTTTTATTGTGGCGCCTCAGTGGTTCAGGGGGTTAAGAGGCCAGTCCTTGAAGCACAATGTCTCTGGTTCAGTTCCTGCTGCCTTTTACTGGGTTCTCAGACTTTATTTGTGATGCTGGCCTGTAAGTGGACAGATGATCATATTTTCCTAGAAATGTAATTAAGTTTTTTTTTAGTATCGGCTGCTTTTGTTAAATTATTTTCTCCCATTTTAAATCTTACTCGGCATTGTGACATTACTGACTGTAAAGCTGTTTTAAGTGTTGCATTCGACTTGGTTCTGCCAGGACCACACCTCGCAGTCCAACAACCTATTTGTCAGAGAAAGTGCTGATGTTGAAAAATGTAGCTCTTTGCCTGCATACAAGTACTGTGAGTGTGTGCATGTCTGTCATGAGCCTCATATAATATTAATGCAGCAACATGGGATGCAGCACCCTCGTCCTCAATGTGCCCAACATGCTGCCTTTGTTTGCATCTCCTGTAAAGTAGCACCGCAGTGTCAACTTGACGTGAGCTGTGTGACGGCAAAGTGCAAAATGAGGCTCACGTGGTAACTCGTGATGAGACGAAAACAACAAATCTGTCTCTGTGAAGGTTCAAGAGATGAGAGAAGATTTATTTCTGACTGTGAGAAATCTTTGTCCGTCTTAGGGTTCTCAGTTGTTTTATGTGAGATGCACAAAGGTGAAAGACACAACTTTGCTCATTCCAGACAACTGAGCAGAAAACTAGATTAAATCCCAGTATGTGCAATTCACTGTCTCACCGTGATCCTCAGAGCGAACCTGATTCTTTGCTCGTAGACATGAGCAGCGTGGATCGATGTGCATTGTGTCTGCATTTGAAGGAGTGTGCTCCAGCCTCGATCACAGGTCCTCGGGATTTCACAGTGTAACTTAAAATTGAGCAGCAGATTGAGCCAAGCAGTTCGAGTGATGCCACACCAGAAAGTCGGTTGATGAAAGATGATTGTGTGGTTTTTGTACACTCAGTATCTAGCTGAGTTAGAGATATTCTTTGAGACAGAACAAAAACATTGTTTTTTGTGGTAAATCTTTGCAGGAGGAGATGAAGAAGAAACAGTTGTACGTGGAACTGGAGTCAATAGTTACCGTGCTAAAGTTCTCTTTAGAGGGTAAAAAGATGATCCCTGCCAGAAGTCAGCAAGCAGTCATCGTAGTAAAGCTGGGCAATAAAATAATAAACTGTCCATTCATGTCCTGATGAAGAGTCGAAACATGTAGACATATCCGTGTCAAATAAAGGATTTTTATATTACCTCAGAGTGCCCCAGACTTTCAGTTTAGATTGAATTTTTTCACACTGCATTTTGTCTGCAAATAACCTGGACAGTCATTTGTTTATTTGCAAGCTGATCTCTGTCCCATGTCATTCCTTGATGAACACCTGAGTTCTTCACATCATTCTTTGTTTCTGACTGTGGGCAACACTCACCTCACTTTATCTGAGAATAAAATATCCATATAGTGTTGAGAGACTAGATAAAATTTTAGATTTTGACTGACAGTAATCAATCACCAAACACCTAAGTATCATTAAACTGTGATTTCAAAGTCTTAAAAGGTTATTGTAACTCGACGAACCCTACAGGAACCCTGTATTCTACGAATTATTTACATTTTTACCACCCACCCAAACGACAAATAATGCTTTCGAAAAACCTCAGCAGATTTAAGCAGATCTAACAGAGATGCAACAATCTTTTGAGAATGCCTCAATGTAATTTATTTTGTGTTTAAGTTGTAATTCAATAACACAAATCTATTAAAAAGAAATGAAATTGGACATGGACATTTTTTCTTTATGACAGTGAAAACTAATGGTTGTCCAGACAGACAGAGCTGTTTAAAGATAAACACTTAGTAAATAATGTTTCAAAGTGATGAGTACATACATTTATAAATGATTACGACTGATAAATGTTGCTGTTTTGGCACTTAATTGTGAGGGGAATTTTAAAGATTCAACTTTCTTCTGCTTGAAGTGAGCAGTTTTAGCCGTGAAGAGGTTCTGATGATCTGTGATGTTTTCTGTTAACGGGAAATGCTCTGCTGGAGCTACTTCACAGTAATCTCCTGCACCTCTGTCTTGCTGCTGTCTTGCTTCAGTTGTTTTGCTGCCTTTTTTCCCCCCTCTTGCTACTAGTGTAATGGCATGTGTGGAATGTACTTGGCTAGTCATCAGGTCGGCTATCATAGACCTCATTGGTTTGCGGTAACTGTGAGAGTAAACCAGGCTAGGCTGAGAGAAAGGTTGTTTGCATTGTAAATGTGGGATTTACACTGGCCCCTCTGCCTTCTTTAGCTGCGACCGCGGCCGAAGGGCCAGCGTGTGTGACCATTTTAGTTTGTGAGTAAGCTCTAATGTCGTTTGAGTGTCCACTGAAATTCTATTACAAATGGAGTGATCTCAGTCTTGCTGCTGCTTAGATGTACTGAATTTGTCACAGTGCTCACTCTGTCTAGATTAAATGGCCTCATTGTGATGTAGATGTCTTTGGTGATGACGCAGAACAAGTCTGGGAGAAAGCATGTCTGGAATTCTTTGACTAGAAGCTCTTATCTAATTTTAAATAGCGAGGATTTTGTTTGTAGCCATCATACACGCATTGACTGAAATTAAGTTGAAAAGACAAAAAACTGTGTCCTTTTCTTTCCTGTTTTCTGTAATTCATTGCTAAGCCAACAGTGTCGTTAAATAATTTACCTGTTAATTTTGTAAATATCATGCTGCTGTGAGCACTCTAAAAAACTGAAGGGTAACACTTTCTATGAAGCCTGTCGTTATAATACATGATAAACTAGGGATGCACGATGTTATCGGCACATTATTGGCATTGGCCGATATTGGCTTTAAAATTAAATATTGGCTGGCATGCCGATATCTGCCAACCAATAAAATTATAGGCTGCTGTTTCCTTGATTAAACGCCCAGTTACATAACTGAAGTTACGTAAAACATGTCATATTTATTTATAGCATTTAAGTATTTTTCTTCTTTTGCACAAGGAATGAATATTACATAATTTTAAGCTTTGTATATATGCCTGCCAGCGAGCCAACACGGTAAGAGTATGCGTAAAAATACTGTATGTAAATTCCACTACAGAAGAGACTCTACGGTGTGTTCAGTTAGGTGTGGGGAAAAGATATATGTATATATTGGTATTGGTATCGATGGTCGGCCAAATGAGTTGTAAAATATTGGCATATCTGCAAAAAAATCCAGTATCGTGCATCCCTAATTCTAACACATTATAACACATAATGAACACACTTGTAATGCGTTATGGGTGATTAGGGTTAGGGTTAACCCTAACCCTGCCTATAACTATGATTATACAGCACTATGAGGGCATTATAACGCATTATATGTACGTTCATAATGCATTATAGATAGATGCTCTAAGTAAAGTGTTACCAAATGAAAAAATAAAACAGTTGTCTTGCTCAGATTTAAGTTGGTAGTGCAGCAACCAAATTAAACTAACTTCACGGACATCAGCCTTAATGGTGCTGCAAAAGAGTGTGACATTAACATCACTTGTCAATGATTGGTATAATTGAAAAGAACTGTATCTTTTTCTGAGCTGGTTTTATGTTTCTGTTTCACAGTGCGTCTCTAATTGTGATTAAGTTCGGCTGGAAGCTGTATCAGTCCATTTTGAGTCATTTTACTAATTTAATTAGGCATAGAAAATTGATGGCCAAATTAGGACCGACTTTATGACTAGGTATAAGGCATTGCGGCCAACTTTCTTACCTTAGCTTGCCAGAATTTAGCCAGTGGCTGGTTATTTTCCACACTAACTATTAGACTATCTCTTCGGCCTCCTTTTCCTGTCTCTGAAAAGCCCTTCGCTCTAGATGGATGCCCCATGCTACATGTCTCTTACTCAGACGGACTGAGGAGCCCTTATCCAGCGGCCCAATAATGCAGGCAGTGTGAGGCCAGGAATTAAATGCTTCCTGTGTCTCTTTATGGCCCGAGTTGACTCATTGCATTCCACCCAAGGTTAATGTTTGATGGAGGAGAGATGGTGAGCCAGAGATTCACAGAGCTGCACTCTTCTCTATCTCTGGCACCACAGGACGCCAGGAGTCCCAGGGCCAGGGCTTCATTTGGATAAAGAAGTGAAGGCTTGCTCGCTGTATCAATCAATGCAGATGTACAGTTGCATCCACAGTGGAAAATGAGTCTGCAATCTCAGTTTCTGACATATGAGGTAACACATTGAGGGTTAG
This sequence comes from Naso brachycentron, assembly GCA_029874485.1. Classification (NCBI taxonomy): domain Eukaryota; kingdom Metazoa; phylum Chordata; class Actinopteri; order Acanthuriformes; family Acanthuridae; genus Naso; species Naso brachycentron. Next base: position 8,117,558 of record JAQFJA010000003.1, read on the forward strand.
ATGTTTTCTCTGACGAAGTCATGTCAGTTTTTACATGTAACTGAAGTTTTTCTGACTTCCTGCTCAGTGCTCAGCATCGTTTAAACAGCTGAGCCCAAACTATTGACAACATTTCACTGGACATGAAGCGACATTTAACGGAAAATAGATCTGCAATTAGAATAATGAAGTATGCGTAGGTTGTGCAGCCCGGTTGCATGTGATAAAGCTTCGATGCCCCGAGGCAGTCCTCACTGATATTTGGATTGGAGCCACTTTAGCCAGAGTTATTAAGTTATTTTGGGAGCTGCACAGTTTGGCCCAACACAAACAGTAACAACTTTCCATATGCAATATTTTCCTAATGCCTTATTTGTTCCCCTTTATGTGCCTCCTCCCATCCTCTTTCATCCATGCTTTATTGAATGTAAGCAGGTTGTCATCTAAAGCACATTTTCTTCCTGTCATACCCGAGAAAATCCCTCCATCCACCTACTGGGACCAATATTTTTTTTAGCAGGTGAAAAATAAATACCTTACTCACTCTTCAGTGACTCATGAGGCCTCTCTTCTCAAGTCTCCTCTGCTCCATATTACTGTCAGTGAGCTTGGGAATGCAACGAAGGACTTTTTTGTGGAGCTACCTTTCTTTCTTGTTTTGTCTGTCTGCATTAAGGCTTAATGATCGTGGCTCAAGGATGCGGGAAGTCAAATGCGTACTGAGTGTTGTTAACATTGTTGCCAATCCAGAATGCATTAGCATAGATCGAGCTGAGGGTTGATGCTCACAGAACAGGGTGAATAAGGAATCCTACACTGCTGAGATAAACAGGTAGAGTGATGTATGTGCTCAGCTGACACTCTCTCAAGTGCGTCAGTTGTTTCCATTTTGCTGCTAGCAAACTGAGAACCAGTACCCTAAATCCTCAGGGCACTGCAGCTATAGTACGGAGGTTGTTATGAGTTCCTCTTCTGAGATCTGTGGACTCTAAGAAGTGCTGTTAAATACGAGGCAGATTGAAGTGCTGTCATGACTCACTGTTGCAGGCAGCAGCAGTGCTACTTGCTATCCGTGTGAAACTGTGATCCAGCCCACTCAAACTTGCACCATCCTCTGCATGCAGAGTGAAATGCTGGGAATTAAGTTGGTGTAATTCATTCCATTTGAGATGTTTGGAATTTGAAGCATACTGAAGAGAAAACTGGAATTTGCTTTGTGAAGTGGGACAGGAGCATTTTGGCTCGTGGGCCTTTTTTCTTCCTTCCTGTTTGCAGTGGATCCATGTTGTCTTTCTTTCCTAATAGTTTTGGTGCAGATTTTGTTTTTCGTTTGCAGTTCAAAATTAGATTTAAATGCGGCTCCCCAGCTATTCATCTGTTTCTAACTGCAGGGTGACACTTAAATGTACCTCTCATGCTCATTGTTATGCCGGCGAGTGGTGATATTCAACAAGTGAGAGTGGCTGTTAAGGAGAGTGTAATTTTGTTGAAGTGCTGGAATGGAAACGACAGCATACTTATCCTCCCTTGTGTAAACAAAGCAGCCTTTGGAGACTTTTGCTGCTTCTAGAGTTGTTTTGCACTCTTCACCTTTCTGTAACCTCTGAAATACTGAATGGACTGTGTCGACAGATTTGGTTGTATTTGATTTAGGTGAGGAGTTTTACAGAATTTTTAATAGTCGACTAGTAAACTAAGAAAACCGCTGGTTGACACTGTGCATTGTTGTGGAGCAATCGTCCATCTGTTGTTTCAGTGTGGTTTAGCAATAAAGCAGTGGCGATGAATGTGGGTGTGTGTTGTTGATAAGTCACAGGTAGCAGCTGAAGTCCACACTGATGTGTAGAGCAAGACAGAATTTTATGCTCATGTGGTCAGGATGGTTCAAACCAGGCTAAGTCAAAGGTGTCATGTGACTAAAATCAACAGCGTGTTAGTACTTTACCACAGCAGACATATCCCCAGTTTACATGACGCAAGTTTTTGCATCACACTAAACTTTTGTTGTGGTTCGGCCTTGATTTTACATGACATTGGCATGTTGGCACCCCTGAAACTACAAACATTTGAAACCGAGTTCCAGAGTGTAGTCTTTTAAAACCGCAGCCTTCTTTTCAGCAGTGTAAACTGGCAATACGAAAAGCCTATTAAAACACTGATGCTAATGCTAGCTCAAGTCACTGCATTCTGCAATAGCCACCACCAAACTCTAGTTATACTGTAAACTTTGCAGTGCGCCCAAAGCAAGTCCAATATGATGACAGTCTATTGAGGCATGTTCAGGTGTTCACAGCATAATTTTAGAAGTCAAACTACGGCTGCATTTCTTTTATTTGTGGTGCTGGTTATGGCTAGCAACAAAAAGTAAACAAATTAGGCAGCTCCGATAGTATGTTATTACAAACGTACACCACCAACTCCCTGTCTGGCATGCATACTAAGGGTGTAAGAAAATATTGATGCATGTCAATATAGCAAGTCTGTGTTTTGCAATATCGTATTGATTCTCAAAAACACTATTGATTTTCAATTTATTGTTTTCTTGCAAAGATTTGTGGCAGTGGTCCATTTTGTTTTGTGTTTTTTTTAAATCCCTGACAGCTACTGCACAAAAACTATAACTATGTTATTGGGATCGCACAAAAAATACTTCTTTTAAACTGATATTTTATGGATACTGCGGTGTTTATACTAAGATAGTTTACCTCACGTTAATGCTTTTCGTTTTTTTAAAGACACGAAGGAAAGACTTTTCCGTTTTTAGTGGGGCTGCTCCCATCTAACCATGATAATACGTTTGTTTGAATAATCTTATTTCACCTCATTTGTTAAATAAACAGTATTTAAGGTACCTATAGAAGGAAAGACTCCTGTTATCCATGCAGTCCCTGCTAGCTTTACCTAAAGGTAATATACAGACTCTTTCCTGCCTGTTTCCTGTAATTAGAAAATCAGTGATGTTTGTACCACATAAACAAATCAGTAGCTAAATCTAATTATAAAGAAAAAAAAAAGTAACTTGGGGCGGGTGGAAAAATCAAGTCATATAGGAATTATGAATCTTATGAGACTCTAAATCAGTTTGCAAAGGCTAAGAATTGATTTTTGGTTTCTGGTCTTTTCATACTCCAGAACACACACCAATGTTTTTACATACAGGAAGATGACTGCAAGATGTTTTCAAGTTAATGCAGTTAACATAAATAATTGAATTAAAAAATAGCTTTATTCCCTCACACACCTTTCTCTGCTTTTTCTTAATATCACTCATCCAGACCAGTTAGTCAATTTTGTTTCATTTGTGGCTCAGTGGGAAAGTAATCCAGTAGTTTGGTGAACAGTGCACTGGAGTAAGATTTAAATCATAGTGTCTTCCTTTTTTAAACGAATCAACGATCCTTTTAAATATTTATTTGGTTCTAAATTGAATTGTGACACAAAGAAAGTAAATACCCCTCTAGTAGAGGCAGATAAAGTAGTCCTGCTGAAAGCTAACTAGCTTAGCTTAGATGCCTTAGTATCACAGTAAAAACACGATTTCCTCTGTTTTGACTTTGTTGTAAGGCAGAAGTCTTGTGACTGGATGTAACGAAGCACCGGAGTATATTTGGGATGATTGTGTGGTGTCTGTGCGGGAAGTTCGATTTAGTGCTGCTCGTGTGTGAGCCCATGGACTCGAGGCTTAACTGTGAGCTAGCCCCGACCACCATCACAAGTGAGTGTGTGCACATGTGCATGTGCGTGTGTGTGTGTGCTATCCAGCAATGTAATGTAATGTAATGCTGACTCAGACTGAGGGCGTCAACAGCTGCTGCCTGTTACTGAAGAGAGACAGTGCTGTGCAGAGGGATTTTCGAGTGGGATGGGTGGAGTATGGGGAGTGGGTGAGGAGGTTGGATTAAAATAGAATAGTACAGATTGACTTTTTATTTCCCATCTTTCCACGCATATTGATTTGACACCATCCTATTTTAGTCTTGACAGAACTAGTTGTTCTTAGATGTTCTCTCATAAAAGTTGTCTCTGAACTCAGGTCTTTGTTGCAAGCAAGCTCATAACAAAGATGCCAAAATACCAAAAAACGTTGGCTCTATTTATAAAAGCAACTACTGTTAATCTCTTCCCACTCTTAAAATTTGACCTGACAATCCTATTTTTGTGTTTCCAGGCCCAAATCGCCTTCCTGCAGGGGGAGAGGAAGGGTCAGGAAAACTTGAAGAAAGACCTTGTGAGGAGGATCAAAATGCTGGAGTACGCACTGAAGCAAGAGAGGTAAGTGCTTTACCTCCCACTTCTGCTTCAGCCCACCCACAAAACACACAAATACCTCAGCTGGTCTGCAACAGCTTCGATGTTTCCATGTTTTGTACGCTCCTAAAAATAAAATCCTGCGTCTGAGAGACACAGAAAGAGAGAACATGGCAGTGCGCAATTCTCCCTGGTCAACAACTCAGCGTCTGATGCACCTGCACAGAGCTAGCACACTCCAGATTGCAGCTCTGTGCATGTTTGATAATGTGTAAAAAGGTTGCTAGGGTTTTTAAAAGACCTCCCAGTGCCCTCTTGTTTATATTCTACGTGTACCAGTTCAGTGTCTCAGCTGGTGTCAGCAGATGCAGTCACGGAGTGAGAGTGCCAGAGAGATTCCCCCGGAGTCCAGCTGGTGTGATGTGTCTGGACAAGAGCATGTGCTGGCATGAAGGCTTTGTTCGCTGTCGGATGCTGATGATGACTTTGCACTGTCCTCGTTAGAAGGACAGGATGGGAAAAGAGGAGAGAGGAATTCTCTCTCAACCTTAGGCAAGCTAACAGCAGCAGCGGTTTTTCTTCAGTAAACCAGATGATTTACATTGTTCTGATTCTCATGTGCATTAGCGTCGCAGTCATACAAAAGGTCCCTGTGGTAGCGACGCTTTGCATTTCCCTTTCTCCTTGATGCATGGCTGCACTCTAGCACAGGGATATATTTGTGACTTTAGCACATCTCTATCAATGTGACCTGAAGCCACTGAGCTCGTCATTCAGACAGACTCTAAAGCAGTAGCCCTCGACAAAAGCGGAACAAATAGTGCACGCATGTAAAGCTTTCATGGAGAATGTTTTTCAGTGTTAAGCGTAAAGTGTATTTTTATTTTTTACAGGGTGTTTTTATTGTAGTTTTTGCCATAACCACCAGTGATAATAACAGGTGTGCAGGTAAATGCTAATAGCCTAAAAGGCAAAACACACTAGCAGTCAGATATTCAGACAGGTTTAATCGAGCCTGCATATTAACCAAATGTATTCAGAAGAGAAGCTGAAGGTAAACTGTAAAATTCATACCCAAACAGTCTGTTATAAACATCCATCACTGGCTAGAGACTGACATCGTGTTCCAACGCTGACCCAACATACTTGCTGTAGCTGTTTTCGTGCACCATTTTTGTCTATGATGGGGGATTATTATAAACATTTCACATTTGTTTCCTCACAGTTTTATCTTGAAATGAAGTGGGGGTTTTTTTCTGTTTACAAAGTGTTGAATCATCTGACAGCTTGTCTGTCTTGCCCTGACAGACCTAAACTGTAATAAACCAGATTTAGCCTCTTGACTTTAAGTAAATTATTAGCTGTAGATCATATGATGAGCCCTGCAGTGCAGGTATGATGTAACGCTGTCACTGTGTAGCCAAGCAGCCCAGTCACTGTCTAGTCCCTCTGCAAAAACCACAGAAGAAGTGCTTAACTGCACTGTGGTCTATATTAGAAGACACCGGTTGCATTAGACAAGTGTGAAGCTGAGAATGTGTGGAATTCTATAAATGCAAAGGAAAGCAATGCGGAAATGAGCCAAAAGCTTCCCTGGATAAGTGTAGGTTCTGAATGGAAGAATAAAAACTGCTATGAGAAAAAAAATGAAACAGCTGGCTGCAGGTATCTTAATTTTAACTGGGAGACTGTCTAGACCATTTAGACTATTGAGGGCCTTGACACAACTGAGTTGGACAGGTGTCAAAATTGGTTAGTTTGGTCATTCCTCTAGTCAGCTCAGAGGTTAGATACATTTTTCTCTCTGGGGAACATCATCATTAGCTTTGTTCATCATGTAATAATCATCTGGCTGTTGCAAGGGCCATACCTGTCTGTTTTTTTAGTTCTCACCATTTGCAGAGATCGTCCCTATCTTCTTCAAATGTCCTTGTTAAAATTTGACCATGTGTATACTTTAGTAGACCTGAGACTGTAAATAACAGGGTATATCAGCACTATAGGACATGTAAAAGTTGCCAGGTATAGGTAATTCACTCTTCTAAAGAGAACGTCTGTGTTTATTTGGTCAAAAATCACAAGTGCTGCCTTCCTAGCTCGAATATTAGCGCAAAGGAGGGTTTTGTCACAGATGTTTTTTGTAACTAACGCTGTCACACATTTTCAAATAGTTTCTGTAACATTTATTGAATATGGACAAAAGTTTTAGGTTTTAGTTTAGTTTTAAAGATTAAAGAGTTTATGTGGCCGATGTTGACAATGACAATGACACCTTGTAACACTGGTATGATCCTTCAAAGTGTATTTTAGAAAAGTTTTTGAATGTAAAAAAATCTAATATTTTAGGCCAGTATCATCTTGGCTCAATTTTTCTTTTTTTTTTTCTTTTTTCATGTGTTTTACTTTAAGCTTGTAACAACACGATACTCATAGATAATGTCAAGCGCTGGCATAACCTGATGACATGTTCTCTCCGGTATGAGGGCAACGGTAACAGGAGAAACATGTAGAGACTACCACAGCTGTAATTAAGTTCTGTCTGGAACTACTTCAAAAAACTGAAAATGTTGTGCAATGCAAACTCAGTGGTATAGTTTGCATATAACAAGTCAACAGCAGCCTGGCATCGTTTCCAAATTACAGCCAAATAGTTCACTGCTACTGTTAACTAGTGTTTTGGCTGGAAATGCCCATTCTTGATATTTATCTACTTTTCTCCAGTGAGATCACCCCAGACTCAGCCTTAAGCAGCACTTAACCCAGGTTTACTACCACTCTCCCAGGTTGCTAAGCAACGGGTCATGTCTCCGAGTGTATCTGAAAGCAATATCAGAAATGGCTTTCTGAACGTAGGATGTACCCAATTTAAAATGAATTTGATTTGGAAGGGGGTTGCTGTCTGGATCACAGGAGGAGAGATGCAGCGGGGGCTGTGTGAACTGAAGGTGTGAGAGCTCTCCTCATGTTGACTCTTTAATTCTGATATGGATGTGTGAACTGCATCTCTGCATTGCAAAGGCCCAAACAGACTAAAGCCACACTTTGCTGTTTTCTGTCAGGTCTACGCTACTTTATTACAGTTCGTAAATGCATTCTTTGTGAATCCCTTTTTGATGGAATCAGTTTGTGATCATATATGTATTTTGTATAAATGTTTGACATGTTTTTTTTCTGTTTAACTGCAATCAAGGAGTATGTTTGACATTAGAGAGAAGTCTGATCAAGCTTACAACATGAACAACAATTAGGGCCCGACCCATATGGGATTTTTGGGACTGATGCCGATTACGATGTTAGGGAATAAGAAAGTTCCGATGTCTGATATATCATCCGATATTCTATATATAATATTTTAAATGTGGTTATCAAATACCTGTGACAAAGATATATGATGGAGGCAGGTTATCTAACAAACTTAATTCCAAACATCATTGCACC